>PITA01002158.1:0-169790 GCA_004023965.1 Spilogale gracilis | reverse complement strand
ACTATGATTCTACCTTTGTAGCAAGCACCAGGTGATACCAATGCTATTGGTCCCCAGACCATTCTATGAGTACTGGATTCTCCAAGGGTACTAGGCAGAATAGTGCATCTGGTCTAAATGCCCTTACATTATAGGGAAAATAAATAGAGGAAAATGAAAATCTCATGATTTCAGCCCCCTTTCCAGCTCAACGTTATTGTTAATGTCCCTAAGCCTCTGCTCATTTTGTTCCTGTTGACTTGTTCTCTAAGTCTGCCTCCATCTGGTAAATTGCTACTTGTGCTTTAGGTTCCTCTCCAAAGCTATCTTTGGAGACAAGACCCTCCCAGGACACAGTGGCAGCCAGGCCCCCAACAGATCCCTGTAGGCTGATGGGGAGGCTGTGCTCCCACTGGCTCCTCTGCCCATCCTTCCTTGATTCACTTGCTCAGTGCCCATCAAGGCCCAAGAGCCCCTGGGGGAGGGCAGGATGCTGGTTTAGCCACATTCCTCCCAACCAGGCATTTCTTCAGATTCTGCAGTTCTTCAGGCCAAAAGGGATCAGTGGCATTTTCACTCTTGAGCTTTTGTACCATTTTTTGCGTCCCTTGAGGGGAAGATACCTATAAAAATACAAGGTCATATACAAATATCCAAATAACACAATAGCATGAAGAGATGTTTTCATAACATAAAAATATTCCTGTGCCACTGAACCTCCTTTCTATCTGGCAAAGACACACCAAGCTTTCTGGCCTAGGTGTGCCAAGAAGGTAACATAAGTGAGTGAGGGTGGTCAGTTGGGGCAGTGTCCTGGCAAGTTCCACGACTCCTCTGAGCAGGGCTGCGTCCAGTCCCCCTCCCACAGGGAAATGCCACCCAGGGTTGCCAGATCTCCCAGGTGCCAGAAATCCAGATTTTTATATGAAATCGCCTGCTTCAACAAATCTGATTTTTGGTTGTTGTTTAAACACTATGAAAGCCAAACCAAACAAATCTATGGGGCCAGATGCAGCTGGTTGAGGGAAGACAGGGAGGAACACAGGATTTTTTGCATTTCATTTAAAGTGATTCTGCTTTTAAAGTAATTTTTCACTTCTAACTTGTTGAAATCAACCAGAGCCAAGGGTAAAGCCTACCAGTGCCTTGGTGATGGCTTCGCTCTCAAGCTGAGAAGTGGGCAATAATGTCAAGTCTTGCTCAAGATATTCTTAACCCCCATATGTATACACTTATATACAAAGCCTAAAACGCCCAGAAGCATGTGGAAAGTCTGGTTCCTATGTCTGCATCAACTGTTAGAATATTGTTTTTCCTGGCCTTCTTTTCAGAACATAGCTGCCATGTAACATGAGGATTCCAGAGGGCTGGGTGAGCACATCTGGTTCTGACCAAAGTCTATATGGGCAGTGCAGCGATTCCAACTCTAATTGTGCAGCAGCTCCTCCAGTCAGGCAGGAGAGGTGAAAGGCTCTCGATATTTAGGTTGAGAATGGCAAAAAATCTACAAAAGCTTCCCAGGCTGAACAGCGTGTGGGAAGGAGAAAACTAGTGGGTATACCAGCAATACATTCTGTATCTTTTTTTTTTTTTTAAGATTTTATTTATTGACAGAGAGAGAGATCACAAGTAGATAGAGAGGCAGGTAGAGAGAGAGGAGGAAGCCAGCTCCCTGCTGAGCAGAGATCATGACCTGAGCTGAAAGCAGGGGCTTTAACCCACTGAGCCACCCAGGTGCCCACATTCTGTATCTTTAACCAACAGTCTACAAAGCAAATGACTGCACCTGTAAGAATATTTGTGGTGCCAAAAACACTTTTTTATTGTTTTCATTTTTGTGTTTTTTCTCCCATTTTTTGTCTTTATTTTTCAGGTGGGAAAACAACCACCAAAATATCTGAAATAATGGCTTCAAGTATTAACACCTTGGTGTCTTCCTCACAACTCAACAGAAGTTCAATAAGTATTTGTCAGTTGAACAAATGGATGGAGACATTATTTTAAATTACAGAGGCCAGAGAAATGACAATTTTAAAATTTCTTTTCCTTTTTTTTTTTTAAGATTTTATTTATTTATTTGACAGGGAGAAACACAACTAGAGAGGGAACACAAGCAAGGGGAGCGAGAGAGAGAGAAGCAGGCTTCCCGCCGAGCAGGGATCCCAATGCAGGGCTCGGTCCCAGGACCCCCAGATCATGACCCAATCTGAAGGCAGATACTTAACGAATGAGCCATTCAGGCACCCCTAAAATTTATTTTTCTTAATTTTTTAATTTTTTATTTTAATTCCAATTAATACAGTGTTATATTAGTTTCAGGTGTACAATATAGTAATTCAACACTTCCATACATCACCCTGTGCTCCAGTTAGAGAAAGACAAATACGTCATTTGTGGAATTTAAGAAATAAAACAAATAAGCAAAGGAAAAAAAATAAAGAGAGAGTGACAAAGCAAGAAGCAGACTCTTAATTACAGAGAACAATGTGCTTGCTAGAGGGGAGAAGGTTAGGGGATGGGTGAAATAGATGATGGGGATTAGAACAATGACATTTTTTACACTGTCCTATGTACAAGACAAAAAATCAGAGGTGCCAATTCATTGCACAAACAGTGAATAATAATGAACAAAGCAAGATGTTTACAAGCTCCTTCTGATCACTGAAGGACAACATAAAATTTCCAGCATGGCCATTACCACATGGTATTACCACAAGATATTATTACACAGTATTAGGAGAACATGTAATAGGAGGATTTGATCTAGTCAATGATATCAAAGATGACTTCTTTGGGGAAGAGACAAAGGATCCATAGGGCTGTTCATTAGGAAAGAAGGCTAGAAAGAACACTCTGGGTCTATTTTAGCAAATTATGGCCCATGGGCCAAATCCAGCCCATCACATGTTTTTATAAATAAAGTTTGAGTGGATCGCAGCTACACTGTCCATGGCTGCTCTTGCATTATGACGGCATTGGAATGTGGCTCATTGATACTTAGATGGACCTATTCTGAAGCCAATCTACAGACACACACATATACACACACGTTGTATAGTATATGGGCTTGGGAGTATGTTAACTTCTTCTTCTTCCTTTTTTTTTTTTTTTTTAAGATTTTATGTATTTACTTGAGAGAGAGGAAGACAGCACAGTCAGGGTGAGGGGCAGAGGGAGAAGTAGATTCCCCACCAAGCAGGGACCCCAATGCAGGGCTCAATCCTGGGACTCCAGGATCATGACCTGAGCCAAGGATAGAAGTTTAACCAACTGAGCCACCCAGGTGCTCCAACAGTATATTAACTTCTAACAGTATTTTTGAAACTATAAGTCACCATCCATTAGTGGATCATGAATCAACTTAGTGAATTTAGCCATCAGTTTTTAAAAATAAAGTGGAGAGATTTAAAAAAAAAAAAAATCATAGCATGGGGCACCTGGGTGGCTCAGTTGTTAAGCGTCTGCCTTCGGCTCAGATCGTGATCCTGGAATTCTGGGATCCAGCCCCACATCAGGCTCCCTGCTCAGCAGGAAGCCTGCTTCTCCCTCTCCTACTCCCCCTGCTCGTGTTCCCTCTCTCACTGTGTTTCTCTCTGTCAAATAATTAAATAAAATAATAAAAATAAAATATTTTTAAAAAATAAAAAATAAATCATAACACATCAAATATAACAAGAAAAGATATTTAGTGAAACTTTTATTCATATACCATATACCATATACCATACCACAATGAGAAATAAGTATTTCTTATTAGGGTCATGGTCCAAAAGGTTTGAAAAACATGGGCTCATAAAATAAACTGGTAATCCTCTTCTTAAATTCTAGCTTTAAAGTGGAGGTCCCAGGTAGTTTTTTTGTGTGTGTGTTTTTTAATTAATAGATAATTTATGCATTATCTCATTTGATGTGTTCCAATTTTTATGTTTGTTAGAATCAATGTGTTTTGGGGGATACCTGGCTGGCTCAGTTGGTTAAGCATCCAACTCTTGATTTTGGCTCAGGTCATGATATTAGGGTCCCGAGATCAAGCTTGGTCTGGCTTCCCACTCAGTGGGGAGTCTGCTTGTTTCTCTCCCTCTGCCCTTCTCCCCCAAATAAATAAATCAAAAAAAAATATATGTTTTTGAAAATACATACTTAGCAACATTCACTTTGTATTCACTCAGAAATTTTTTTTTTTAAAGTATATTCCGGGGCGCCTGCGTGGCTCAGTTGGTTAAACGCCTTTGGCTCAGGTCATAATCCCAGAGACCAGGGATCGAGTCCCGCATCGGGCTCCCTGCTCTGCAGGAAACCTGCTTCTCCCTCTCTCACTCCCCCTGCTTGTGTTCCCTCTCCTGCTGTGTTTCTCTCTGTCAAATAAATAAATAAAATCTTTTTTAAAAAAAGTATATTCAGTGCATAGCCAACAACCACATTTAATGAAAGAGAACTCTAAAATCTAAAGAACAAAACAAAACAAACCTCAAAAGGAGATCTAACACAAACAAGTGGACACAAGGAATTCATCACTAAATCCCATTTCTTCTTCTATGTACAGTGACCAAGACCAATGACAGAAATTAAAAGAAATTAAAAGGCTTAACACCGCCATTTCTGGACCTGAGTAATAGTTTCCAATAATTTCCTAATGATAACCGATTTGGTTAGAAACAGAAAAAAAATGCCTATTTTGCTAAATGATTTTGTCCCTGAAACTCCATTCCTTATCTAAGTGATCCTGAAATACCCATGCACACACAGCCCATAAATGATTAAAGCTAAACAACCACGGACTTGATCTTGCCAGTCCTCCCTGGGACCTACTTCTCTTTGCCAACCAAGGTTACAAGAGTTACTGAAGATTTTCTTTGTTTGTTTAAGAATTAGAATAAATACTAAGTTGTTAGTTAACCAAGCTGTCATCAAAGGACATTTTGAACTGTTATTTCATGATCATTCTGCCATGACAGAGTAAGACAGTGTGGATGGTAGAGTTTATAGCATCCGATTTGCAAAAGCATGGCTGCCAGGAGCTGGTATCTATTCTCCTAGTATGTTACACCACAAGTAGTGCACTGGAGGGTCTTAAGGCTGGAAGGGACTTAAAGCTCACATAGCTGGAACATGTCGTCTTGCTGATGAGACAAATATGGTGAAGTGACCTGTTGGAATTCCTCCTAGGTATTTGTGCATTGGTTGGGTACACTGTGCTGCTCTGGGAAAACATCCATGATTGTGCAAAGCTGAGGCCCTAAGTCAGTGGGGTCTGCAAGTCTAACTTTCTGCGAGCTAGAAGAGCAGAAGTCTAAGCAGCCTAAGCAACTCTGCATTCCACAAGGCCTGCTGATTCAGGGGGCAAACTGAGTGGTCATCTTACTGCCATCTCACGGCACGTTCCGTTCATCTCCCGAGCAACACTAAAGACAGCGAGGCAGGTGCGTGAAACAGATGGTTTCCAATACACTCTGCTCCCTACTCTCCTCCAAGGGCAGCCTGAGTCTCCACTCCCATATTTTAGGGAGCAGCCACCCTTGCACTGTATACCGTGTGTTCTATACAAGTGTATATTCATGTTTTTATGAAACATGTATGACCAGTTGGGAACACGCTACGTGCTATGTACATGCTGGAGCCTTCAGAGAGAGCAACAGCAGCACAGCACAGGGTAGAATGTTATAAACGGGACTATGCATCCCAAGAGTACAAACACAGAGCGAGAATTAAATTATATTTATTGCATCTGGATATATAAGTCTTGAAGTTATATTCAAAGACTTCAGATTCATACAAAATTCTTGCCAGCCTACTGAATTTCCATCAGCTTGTCCTGTGTTTTCTAGTCATGAAGATGTCACTGGAAGCAACTTGGAAGAATTTAGAAACCTGGCTTGGGGCCCCAGAGTTGCTATTTACTAGTCGAGTGACCTTAAGCAAATTCCCCAATCTCCCTGATCATCAGTTGCTTTTTCTTTAGCAAGCATGACAGCACCTATCTTATAGCTCGTCAGAGGATGAAGATGATGCATGAGCGTGACGGGGCCAAAAAAACAAGTTATTTCATTTCTCTGTGCTTCTCTGCCTTTTCTTGTAAAATCAGCATAACAGAATGCTCTTCAAGCAATTCAGGAAATGAAATGAGATGATGATCCCTTCAGTACTTAATACATTCTAGTTATCAGATGAAAGTGTCCTGTGAACTGTGAAATGTTATACAAAAGCAAAATACTATTAACTATTAAAGATAAGCTCAGTCAAAACGAAGAGTTCTGGGACCAGAATCATCCCGAGGTGCTACACATTCGGGAGATTGAATAAAACAAGCCTGCAGGTTCCGTGCTGTTCTGAAAGTTCATATGGATGGCTCTGCTTTGGTTGTAATGTCATAGATCTATCCAGCAGAACATAGATAGGCTTCCTTTCTCTCCTCTCCTCTTTGTTTTTAGATTGCTTCTCAAAGCATAATTCCTTTAAGGATCAGTTCTAAAGTATTCATGTTAGTCCTGTGTGCGTAGAAAAAAATTGGTAAAATGACACCAATGTTTTCTGTCTTAGTCTTCTTATTCTTCCTATTCTTTTAAGCAGAAAGAATGATTTTTCCCATCCTTGGAAGGTCGCCTCCTCAAAAGGAGATACCGCAGCACCAAAACAATTTGAAACCTGAAGGGTGATCTGGGTAGAGAGGATGTAATTACCCACCTGAATTCGAAATTACAAAAACAATTATTTTCTTTGGGTTTAAACACATCACTGTTTATGAGTGCTAATGAATTTCTACCTTGGGAACCATTAGAAATAGACTGGTAGGCTATTTTTTGACCCATTCAAAATTCAAAACCATTAAGAAGGTTCAATTCAGGTTAAAAAAAAAAAATCCCTTGCAGACTTTATCTTATTCATTCAAATGACCCATTTTCAAAACAACCAATTTTTTTGTTGTTGTTAGAACTCACTCAGTTTCTGTTCATACAATAGCTTGCATGTGGAGACAAAACTTAATATCTCAGTTGGTGGAAGAAAATGAGCCTGATTAAAATATTAGCAATCCTCAAATCCAGACTTGTTCAGTCAATAGTAAGAGTGTGCGATGAAGGTATTTAGCTTAAGTCTGCCCAAAGAAAATAACTATCCATGCTTTTAAATTATTGGCCTTATGATTTTTGAAATGCAAAGAAGGAGGAGGAGGAAGAGATGAGGAGAAGAAGAATCTTTTTTACAAAGTATGGACAGATACAAATGAGTGTCAGTTGAAAATTCCAGCTACGTCATCAAATAAATACACATGTCTGTGCCTGTTGCATAGTTAAAGAACATTACCCTGGTTTTCCCATTTTCTAGTGAAGAGTGCTATTCTGACTTAGCTGTCCTGGAAACATCTGCTCTGTTGTGTAATATTGATGAACTTGAGTTTGGAGCTGCTAGCTCTTACACTTCTCTCTGGAAATTATAGGACACGCATAAATGATTAAAACAAGGTAACCAGAAACGTGATCCTGCCAGGCTTCCTTGGGATCAAATTCATTTATCAGCCCACCAAGGTCACTGACCTTGATTACCCAGAACCTAGCTCCTAACATGATTAATTGATCCTTTCTCTCATTTCACTCACTTAATTTAAAGGTGGGGGAAAGCAAAAATATTTTCAATGAATTGACCTGTAAGCAATCTTACTTCGCTTGCTTCATCCTCTAAAATATTTATTAATGGTAATGAGAAGCATCAATACAGGCCGCAGCAGCGAGAAGAACAAACAAAGCCACCATAGCTCTTTTTATATATCTTCCTCATCTTTTTTTTTTTTTTAAAGATTTTATTTATTTATTTGACAGAGAGAAACACAGCTAGAGAGGGAACACAAGTAGGGGGAGTGAGAGAGGGAGAAGCAGGCTTCCCGCCGGGCAGGGAGCCTGATGTGAGGCTCAATCCCGGATCTCTGGCATCATGACCTGAGCGGAAGGCAGTCGCTTAACCAACTGAGCCACTCAGGCGTCCCCATCTTCCTCATCTTAATTAACCTGTGATCCAAGTTTAATCCACCCTACCAATTTCTATACTATTCTAACTTCAAAAGATATGTAGGCATATTAATTGAAAGAATATATTGGAATATATGAAGATATAATTTTATTTATGCAGAGGAAATAATTTTAATGTGTTTATTTTTATAATCAATGGAGAACCCTAACTTGAGTAAAACATCATTTTTTCAAAACTTCAAGGCAAAAATTGTCCATTAGAAGTTCCTTGAAAAAAATTTCCTACAAGTGATATTGTTGTCATCTTCATGAAATAGTAAGCCTTGAGAATATAATAAAAGCATATGTATAAACTAATCAATTTTCATTGTAGAAACAAATACTCAAAGAATCAATTTATTCTAACCATCTGGACAGCATCATACAATATTGTGAAATGATTAAAATGGTTTCTACTCAGGGTATATTGGTAAATATTTAACAACCGCTTGGGGGCTGGGAGACCTGATTTGTTGTAAACACACCCACTGGGATTGATTTCAAGCTTTCCTGTAAAGTCACTGAACACAGACTTAGGAAGAAATGTGCTGTAATATACCGCTGTCTGATATTTTCTTCATATAGAATCTGTAAAATTTAGCAAATAAAAAGTCAGAATGCCTAGTTAAATCTGAATTTCAGGGAGACGACAAATGTTTTAGTATTAGCATTTCTGTATAATATTTGGGGCACAGCTCTATGAAGAAATTTTCCATGGTTTATCTGAAATTCACATTTAACTGCGCATCCTACATCTTATCTGACAGTCCTAATGTAGACACCACAGACAGAAGGAACCTCAGGTACATAAGTAACAGTAAAATGTAATGATGAGTTTCAAGTATTTATCACCTCTTTTTGTTTTTGTTTTGTTTTAAGATTTTATTTTTTCAGTTGACAGAGAGAAACACAGTTAGAGAGGGAACACAAGCACGGAGAATGAAAGAGGGAGAAAGAGACCTCCCACCGAGCAGAAAGCCTGATGCCAGGCTCGATCCTGGGACTACAGGATCATGACCTGAGCTGAAGGCTTAACAACTGAGCCACCCAGGCACCTGGAGTATTTGTTACCTCTTTTTGAATACAATTTAAAATTTGAATTTATATAATCTGTTTTTTCATAATGATTGTATTAGATAACTGTATGCAAAATTCCTGAAAATTTAACAATCAGCTTTTGCAAGTCAGTTTTAGGACACCTCTGATATTTTACTTGAGTGTAATATAGTTCATAAGAGTTAGACTTTGAAAACACAGTGATACAGAGTTTAAAGTGCATCTCAGCTCATAATACTACTACAATTTAAAAAAAAACTTGGGGCGCCTGGGTGGCTCAGTCGTTAAGAGTCTATCTTTGGCTCAGGTCATGATCCCAGGGTCCTGGGTCAAGCCCCATATCAGGCTCTCTGCTCGGTGGGAAGCCTGCTTCTCCCTCTCCCACTCCCTCTGCTTGTGTTCCCTCTCTTGTTGTCTTTCTCTGTCAAATAAATAAATGAAATCTTAATAAATAAATAAATAAATAAATAAAATGACTCATGGACATGGCTTCATTACATTTCACTTCATTACATTCACAAAGTAAATTTCATTGCAACCACACTCACCCTACCTCCACCCCACCCTCCCAGCCCCACCCCTAAGCAAATTTCTCTGTATTAAGGAAGAGTGCATTTTCAGACTTCCTCCTTTCCATTTTTAGGGCTTTGTGTGGTAGCCGGCCCTCTTTAAAATTGGGTGATCTAAATGAAAAAGCTCTAACCTCAAAGCTTCTGCCAGTTTTCTGTGGGGCTGAAAGGGGGGACCTAGAGAAGAAAGTCCATCTGTTTCTGTGTTTAGCTGAGCAGTTTCATCAGATGTTGGTAATGCAAAGATAAGCCTGGAATTTTGCTTGGGGTAAAGATGAAAAATCTGTGCTGATCCACAACAAAGTAATATGGTTAGGAGTGCTCAGGTTCGCAGTTAGAGAAAAAACATGATGAAGATGAGCTCTAGAGAATGGGCTACTGAGGAAGCCAAAAGAGCAGTTTATCTAATTTTGTTTGTTTTGCTCTTTCTTTTCATGCAGAGGACCACGTAATCACAGGTCTGTGATGCAGGTGCTGTGAAGGGGCATGGGGAGGGACTTGGCTGTTTCCACTGTGGGCCTCTGCGGTCTCTGCAGCACCCCCTTTAGCTTCCAATACACCCCTCTGCCCTGTGTGCTATCAGGTCCTTCCTCTGCCTTGGGAAGCCAACTGAGTACAGCTTTTATTTTTTCAGGTGACAGTTCTGGACCTCATGAGGGTTACAAATATGGAACACTTCATGAATTTGCTTGTCATCCTTCTGCAGGGGCCACGCTAATCTTCTTTGTAACATCCCAATTTTAGTACATGTACTGCCAAAGCGAGCACCAGTTTATCTAATTTTTAAAAATTAAATAGATACATACATACATGAAACAGATGACCTTCACTTTCAGTCAAACATTATTCTCAAAGGCATTTTTAAAATCAAGTCCCTTTTTTGGACATTTGGGGCATTCCTATTTCATGGTAAAAACTTGCGATGTGAATGACAAATCACCCCATATCTATGTTATTTTTTATTAGACTAGGTTTTCCTTTTACATTTTCTTTAAGTGGGGAACATCCAAAACAAATGCTTTTTTATATTTACACATTCACGTATGATCTAGTTAAATTTTCATTTAATTTAACATTGGCATTAAATGTCAACTTTGGATGTCAGTGGAGAAGATAAAGGTAGACAATAACTGTAGCATTAAAAATAGTAGTCTGGGGGCGCCTGGGTGGCTCAGTTGATTAAGTGACTGCCTTTGGCTTGGGTCATGATCCTGGAGTTCCAAATGGAGCCCCGCATCAGGCTCCCTGGTTGGCGGGAGGCCTGCCTCTCCCTCTCTCACTCCCTCTGCTCATGTTCCCTCTCTAGCTGTGTTTCTATCAAATAAATAAATAAAAAATCTTAAAACAAAACAAAACAGTAGTCTGTATTTTATGTCTGAACATGTACCTGATACAGACATCTGCATGAAAAATTGCAAGTTTGGATATCAATACCGGTACCTATCTAGAAAGTTCTATTTTTCTCATTTCTAATATTAGGAGGTTATATGGCAAATAAGACCAGTTATTAAACGTGTTTTCAGCTTCTTCTAGTAATTTGAATAGTCATACAGAAAACTATTCCTACAAGTTCTTCATTGTTGTTTACAAACTTTTTTTAGTTTCCAAGCTGAGTTTTGACTATACCAGAAATCTGTTTATTATTGATAATTGAGCTAGACAGAATTAAATCATTTCAGTAGTATAACCAGGTCTTCTAACCACTTAATTAAACTGATATTGATTGGTTCAAAGGAGTATTCTAAAATTATTTCAAAGATTTCATCAGTTGTCAAATTCTCTAAATTACTTAAGACATTCAGTGATGAAATTAATCCTCCTACATTACTGTTCTAAAATGAAATTGGATGTATTTCCATTTTTTTCTCAGTACAAATCAAAGATATACAAATCAAAGAAAAAGATAGTAAATTTGTCCCGAATAAAAATGTGAAACTAATCCAAAAGTTTAGACAAAATATTTCATAGATAGTATGGAATAAATAAAATACTGGAAATATAAGAGAAAGTGGGATGAAATTATTATATTGAAGACTTTGTCTCATTTGTACATAATAGAGTATTATATTGTTTTTGCTGTTGTTATTTGCTCCTATTAAAAAATAAATTATTGTATATGGGATTTTCGTCTCATTCTTACATAAGGCAGACTTATTGTTGTTTCTATGGTTATTGGTTCCCATTAATTTTTACTTAAGCCTACTGGAGAGGTTGTAGCATTTTTGATCATAGAATAATGAAAAGATCACAAAATGATACTGAGGATCTCAACTTCACCAACCAGCTGGGTGTCACTTGGGTAAGTTGCCTTGCCTCTTTGGGTCTCACTTGTCTCCTCTAGAAAATAAAAAGTTGCAATATATATTTTCTAAGCTTCCTTTCCAAAATTACAAGATTTCTATTTATAAATCCTGTTACTCTGCCCTCAAACACTAAAACAAAAGAAGAGGTACTTTATTTTTTAAAAAAGATTTTATTTATTTATTTGACAGAGAGAAACACAACTGGAGAGGGAACACAGCAGGGGGAGTAACAGAGGGAGAAACAGGCTGCCCACCGAGCAGGGAGCTCAATGAGGGATTTGATCCAGGGACCCCGGGATCATGACCTGAGCCTAAAGTGGATGCTTAACGATTGAACCGCCCAGGCATCCCAGAAGAACAAGTACTTTAAGTCACCCAGCAGTCTGCAGGTGGTTAGGATGGTGAATAAGACTTCAGCAGCCCTTTCTGAATTCTGTTTCCTTACATAAAAAATCTCAGTTTTTTTCTTTAATCAAAATGATAAGAATTCAGAATATTAATAAATGTTAATGTAACAGTTGTTAGGAGAAAAATTTCCATGTTTTTAGGAAACTTATTACATATTCCATCTTTACACCAGAGCAATGGATTTGTTACCTAGTCACCAATGACAGAAATTACACACTTTACAAATTTGATTTAAAAATAATATCTCAGCTTGAGGGTGCCTGAGTAGCTCAGTCGGTTAAGTGTCAGACTGTTGGTTTCAGATCAGTTCCTGAACTCGGGGTCCTGAGATAGAGTCCCATATCGGCTCTGTGTAAGATTCTCTCCCTCTCCCTCTGCCCCTCCTCTCACTTGCAAGCTCTCTCTTTCTCTCTCAAATAAGGAAATAAATAAATCTTTAAGATTCGCAGACCTGTACCCTCGAAACAAATAATACATTATATGTTAATAATAAAAAATAAAAAATAAATCTTAAAAAAAACATAAAATAAAAAAAATTAAAAAAAACAAAATAAAATAAAAATAATATGTCAGCTTAAAAATTTGCAAGTGGTTTTTCAAAATTACTTAAGGGAATACACTAAAAAAAAAAAAAAAATGGGAAGACTGCTGCCCCAGACAGTCTTATTTTGTTCAGTGCTTTATTCCTAATCCCAAACATAATACTAAATCCTCAATAAATTGAGTAAATCCTCAAAAAAATCCTAAAGAAAAATACTGGGAAACAAAGGACACCTTGGTGAAATCTCCTAGATGACTAAATCCTTGTTTATTCTTTCTCACCTGGTATACAAGCTGACCCTCAATAGCTGGCAGCCATTTGAGAGTCAATGAGTCTCTTGTGTTTGAGATACATATTTTCCCACCATTTTCTTCACCCCCTCCCACACACACACACACACACACTGATGAGGAAGAAAGTCCTTAACTAAGCATGTCATCCAGTCCTTCATCACAGTGTCCTCAAAGCTCTCTGTAGCCAAAATGGTTTAGTAGTCTGGAACTCAGTTCTTTTTCCTCCAGCTAAAGAAAGGAAGAGAATACAAAACCAGGGTTCTACAGGATAGAGTGAAATGCTGGGTAAATGTGAGGCAGTTAGAAAAATAATTATTTTTCCTTGTGAATTTACATGGATGCATTCCAGGCTTCTATAAATTCTAGAGCAATCCTTTAATATTTGTGTGTTCATACAATTATATCTAAAAAGTATATATTACTAGATATGTTGATGGGCTTTCTTTTACAGTGAACTAGCAATTGAAAACAATTTTCAAAAAATAAGATGTTTGTTCCTTAAGCCAGTATTTTTCCAGCTGTAAATCCCCTAGAATTAAAGGTCATTTTTTTTTTTTTCTGCCTTGAAAGTGTCATGTTACTCAAGCCTAGGGAAGAAAAGGCACAAAGCAAAGTCTTAATTCATGGATGAGCATCTTTAAAAAATTAATTTCCTCAGTGCAGTGCATCTTTAGTAATAACAGTGTAATGCCCTTACTCTTTAAAAACAACAACAAAATATTTCCCTAACAATTTTGCTTTTAGTAATATGTCTGGCAGAAAAAAAAAGAAAAACAAAAACAAAAACAAAAACAAATATGACTGCATAAAGATGTTCAAAGATATACAAAGATATACAAAAAAACTGAAAAATTGGGGGGAAAGCTTAATAATGGGGTATTGGATAAACACATTAAAGAACTTTTATACATGGTATAATGTGCAGTTGTTTAAAAGGATAAGATAGGGCGTCTGGGTAGCTCATTTTGTTAAATGTCTGCCTGCGTCTCAGGTCATGATCACAGGGTCCTGGAATCAAGCCCCTCCCCCCACACACACCCATCCCCTCCCACCCCCCCCACTACCTGTCCAGCTCCTTCCCAGCAGGGAGTCTGCTGCTTGTTCTCTCTTTGCCTTCTCCTCCCTGCTCATGCTCTATCTCTGTCTCACTCATTCTACAAAATAAATTAATAAAATCTTAAAAAAAAATTGGGGCATCTGGGTGGCTCAGTCATTAAGCGTCTCCCTTTGGCACAGATCATGACCTAGGAGCCCTGGGATTGAGCCCCACGTCAAGCTCCCTGTCCAGCAGGAAGCCTGCTTCTCCCTCTCTCACTCCCCTTGCTTGTGTTCCCTCTCTCACTGTGTTTTTCTCTGTCAAATAAATAAATAAATATTTTTAAAAATATATAAATAAAAAAATAAAAATAAAAAATAAAAGAATAAGGTAGAACTGTTGACATTAAAATATGTTAAAGAAAACAAAGAAACAAGTTGAAGAAGGGTGTATATAATATAGCTCTATTTTGGTTAATAAATAAACATGCAAACATAGAAATCCATGTACACAGAAAAACTTGGAACAATACATATTAAACCATTAATTATACTTACATTTGGATTGTGGCATTGGAGTCAGCTTGAGTGAAAATCACAACTTTTATTTTATATGTTCCTATATATAATTCTTTATTATGAACAAGTATCATTCTTATAACCTAAAAATGCCCAAATTCACTCTCAAAAAGCATAATAAAATTAAAAATACAATTGTTGGAAAGAAGGGACACATTTATTATTCTTTATAGATGATTTGAATTGTAAAAACCCAAAGAATTAATTGAAAACTATCAAAATTAATGAGAGTTTAATAAAGTAGTTGTTTATAAGATACATAACCCTTTAAAATATTTTATCAATTTTCTAATCATAACCAGCTAAAAAGAACAATGTATAAAGTGTAAATGATCAAGAATAATATTTTCTACTTCCTTTTTCCACTATCCAGTCCATGGTTTCTTTGCCCCGATCCAGAACCTCATCTAGTTTTCTTTTCCTGGTAGAATGACCCAGACTTCATTCCTAAAGGGTTTGAATCCTCAGCAATCCCGACTTAATGTGAGTATTATAATTTTCCATTAACTTTACTTTGGGCTATGAGAGTACTAAAACACAGCCCAGAGATCCCCTAGTTTCCATGTGTAGGTCTTCAACTATTTATCAGTAACCCAATTTTCTCTTGGTAATTAGGATATATCACCCTAGCCCTTGGACTAATTTCCTTCTTTTTCTTTTGGCTAAGTGGCATGAGGATTGCCCAGGTGGCAGTCTTATTTTTCAATTCAACACAACTATTGTTGTGTTCCCAGTAGGCTACTCTTCCCTTGGAAAGCAAAACCCCCAAACCACCAGCTCTCATGAGTACAGGGATATGAAGCAAAAATTCTGCAAGTAGATTATAAACTGAAAAACCTGTAAGTTATTAATTAGCCCAAGTGTTAAGTGAACAAACAAAATAAAAGATTATACATTCTAAGTAATACACTAGAGAAAAAAATTGGAATCATGAAATGAGATCAGGATATTATAATGGGAATATTCAAAGAATACTCAGAAAAGAGATCTTAGAAATTAAAAATAAAATAGAAGGAAAAAATTTTAATTCAATAGAAAATGATGAAGATAAAGCTACCAGGAATTTCACAAAAAGCAAAACATGAAAATTAAAAGATAGAAAATAAAAGATAAAAGGTAATAAAATTAGAGGACCAGTCCAAAACTGCATCATTCAGTTGATAAAATTTCAGGAAAAAAAAAAAAAGAGAGAGAGAGAAAAGGAAACAATTGAAAATATTTAAGAAAATATTGTTTTTAGGGGCACCTGGGTGGCTCAGTTGGTTAAGCGACTGCCTTCGGCTCAGGTCATGATCCCGGAGACCTGGGATCAAGCCCCATATCGGGCTTCCTGCTTGACGGGGAGCCTGCTTCTCCCTTTCTCGCTCCCCCTGCTTGTGTTCCCTCTCTGGCTGTGTTTCTCTTTGTCAAATAAATAAAATCTTTAAAAAAAAGAAAGAAAATATTATTTTTGATTTCCAGAATTAAAGAATGTGAGTTTCTTAACTGAAATGGCCCTCTGAATGCCCTTAACAGTAACAGAAAATAGATCCACCCCAAAGTTCATCATTAATTACTGAAAAAACTTGAAACAAAGAGAAGATCCTCGAAGCTTCCAGAGGGAGAGAAAAAGTCACGTACAAAAGATGAGGTAAAAGAATTCTCACTAGCAACACTCAAAGTTATAGACAACCAGAGAAATGCTTTCAAAATTGTAAAGCAAAATTATTTCAATCCAAAATTAAATATCCAGCCAAACTATCAGTTAAATGTAAGGAAAAAACAAAGATATTTTCAGGCATATAAGATTTCAAAATTTACCTCCCATGCACCTTCCTCTGGAAGCGTCTGGAATCTGTGTTTCACCAAACAAGGGGAATAAATCAATAAGAGAAGGAATGAGATCCAATAAAAACAGGTGATAAGAATGTCTAGGGTGTGGCTTTCACAGATAGCAGGGACGGCAACCAATCTATACTGGAATAGTTAAGAATACTCCAGAACAGATATTTCCATTAAAGTAAAACTGATAGACGATTTGGTATGTCTGAATAACTTGACAGATTTTAACAATGACAGAGAATCTTGTGGTTTGATTAGAAATAGCACATGAAAAATTAGGCAAATTTATTGCCTTGAAGGGAACAGAAAGTAGTGCAGGGGAAAAAAAAACAGTAATACCCAACAAATTAAATAATTTCCAAAAGATAAGATTATGCATTGCACATTTAAAAAGAATGGAGAAGATAATAAAGTATTTAGCACATAAAGAAAAGATGATTAATTTAGATTTTTAGATCTAACCAAAGAAAGAGATGGTATAGCATGATTTCAGAGAAAATAAAAATGTTATTCCTTCAAGTAGTTAAACCAGTAGACTCCAAGCCTATCACCATAACTCTGATTCCTGATTGAAATGAGAGAGATCAAATGGAACGCCTGGCTGAGTTTATCAATCAGGCTTTGACAGGGAGTAAGTGGCAGACTCCAGGAAGGTTCAGAGAAGGGATTATTTACAAGGTATAGGCAGGTATAGGGAAAAGGTAAAGAAGAACGAGATGGCCCTGGGCTAGTAACAGTTGGTGTTTCAACATATACAGGTAAAGAAACAAGAGGAGGAACTTAGACCCATTGAAAAGAGTGTAGCAAAGGTCACCTTGAGATTAGCTGTGACCTTTGGCCTTGGGTGGCAGTTACATAGCCAGCTCCAGGGCAACTCTACAGGGAAGATGCAGGGAAATAGAGGACCTGACCTCACTGTGCTCCTTCTTTGATGCCCTGCAGGGACTCCTCTTGGGACAAATATAGTTGGGAACCAGAGGTGAAATGAACCTGTTAAAGGAGTTTACATAGGTCTGCAGGGTAGGAATGGAAGGCATCTAGCTCAGTGAGCGGGTACACACTGTTCTACATGGTTGCTTTTATCCCACGTGGTAATGCTAATTGCCACATTAAGACAATATTGCATCACTATGAAAAATTATACACTTCATTTTAGTGTGTTTCAAATATGAGGTCAAATATTAATAAAAATAATAAAAATAATAATAAATAATAATAATAATAATTCAAGCCTCCTCAACAAACATTTTAGTGAGACATTTTTTGGACATATTCTGATCCATTTGAAAATGAAGAAAAATATGTAGAAAACGAATTCATTGTGTTTTGCATGTGACCATAGGTCGAGAGGATTATGCAATGGAGGCAAGAACCATGAACAAAAGAAATTTTGGAAATGCATTTGGGGAAGGGATGATTATTTGATTTCTGTTTGCAACAGGATTGGATGGATGGAAGAATATGGGATATGCGGCAGATAATGCTTACAAATTACCTGCAATGGAACAATGTGTTTCCTGATTCTAAAACACAATGGAAATCTGATCCTAGATTTCAAAATGTATCTCATCCACAAGTATGTTACCATACATCAGTATCCTTCACGAAGGACTCATTGATCACACACTCAGTGCCAGGCACCATTCGAGGGGGTATTGATGCCACAGTCCATAAGAAAACATTGTCTCAGCCCTCATGAAAACTTTGTTCAGATAAATCTTGTGCAGAATATTTACATAGAAGATGAATGATGATGAGAGCAGAGGTGCTCTAGTTTAATTAGGTGCAGGGAGCTTGAAGCCCTCTGTACTTCCCCATTCTTTCCGTTGTTTGGATCCCAGTACAGTAGTATGAAGCCACTGTCTTTATAAGCCTCAGAGTATAAGCCTCAGAGCATTTTAGGGTTAGGGAATAGCAGTGTCTACAAGAAGGATGAGGCTTAAGGAAATTCCAGAAAGATGTTTACCCATATTTGCCATTTAAAACTTTTAGAGAATTATATAATTATTAAGTTTTAGAATACTCTTCTTTTAGCCTCCATCCATTCATTCAATAAATGAGTGCCTTCTGTTTGCAAAGCACTGAGTATCCATGTTGAAAAGACAAAAGTTCTTGACCTTTTTTGGTGTCCATTCTTGCCAGGAAGATAGATTTGAAACACTTAATTACATAATTGGTTATTTAATTCCAACCGTGGGATAAAAAGCTAACAACATATGTTCTCAACCAAAAGTTCTTCCTTGTTCCTTGTTTAAACAGAATCAACTTAGAAAAGAAATGCATGCTTTCTTTGTGTGTGTGTGTGTGTGTGTGTGTGTGTGTGTGTGTGTGTACAAAGTTTGATTATCCAGGCTTACTTATTCTGGGAAAGGGTATAAAGTAGATGAAATGTCCCCAGACTTCAGATTTACTTTTAGGAGTAAAAATCAGAATGCGATTAAAAAAAAAAAATACTTGTTATAGTTGCCATGAAGGGAAAGTACAGGATGTTTTCAGAGTGTGGGCCTGGGAAGCCTTCCTTGAGGAAGTGACATTGGCGTAGATTACCAGTTAGTTGTTGGGAATTAATTAGTGCAAGGGTTGCAAACTCAAATTCCTTTGGGAGGGGGCAGACAGGTAACACAAATGTGTGCATCTGGCAGGGGATGAGATTGGAAAAAATACTAAGGCCCAAGGTAGACTGGAGGAAGTCTACTGGCCTTAAGGCATTCAAAGTCAAACTTTAAAAATCTATTTTGCTTGGGCTGGCCAAACCAAAGGGGTCTGCAGCCAAAGACAGCAGAAGAGCTGGCACACCTCTCTTGCTTGACAACTCAGAGAGGGGGAGTGCAGGTGCAATAGCCCTGAGGCAGGAGGGAGCCATGTGTCTTGATGTGCTGAAAGAGAGCAATGGTGGTGGAGGGCAGAAGCCAAAGGACAGAGAGGCTCTGAAGGGCAGGTGGAAGGAGGAGAGTCTCGGCATTCAAGCTCCTCAGCAGGTGAAGGCTATGGTCTTGACTCCAAGTATCCTTGGATGCATGGAAGGGCAGCAGTGTAGGAAAGAATTCAAAGCAGACAGTTAGCAAGCTGCTGTGGCCATTACCTATCTTTCCTTCAGTTCTTTTAGACCACATTGTTTAAATAACTGCTCTTTTTCATGCAGTCTTACCCTGGTATTCCTCACTCTAGATAACCAAGCGGGGCTCTTCCTTCTTGGTCATGACCATGACAAAGAAATCACAGGTGTCTGTGCCACGCAATGGAGAGCCTGAAATGAAAACCTGACACCTAACACATAGAATCTTCTATCTGCCGGCAGATACAGCCTTTCATTCATTTTCCGGAAACCATTATGGGTACGACAGTCTCTAACCTCAAGAAATTCACATGACTGGGGAGAAAGATCTTTAAGCCAGTAAATATTAAACTCGGTGGAGCCCACAATGCTAACGTAAATCCCAGGGACTATGGGAGCACTGAGAACACATGCCTAACCTGCCCCACGTGGAAAAATCAGGTTGGGCTTCACTGGCAAATCTACAACTTCCTGCTGGATCTATCATTTGGTTCGGTGTTTAAGAAGTAATTCTTATTTAGAGATTCTCTCATGTAGACTTTTGTCAGGTAACAGACATGAATGAATACAATTCCATGACCTGTGTGAATAAATAACTCTTGATGTTGGTTTGCACACTGGCTTGGTGGCCTCATTCTTGGTTTTCAGAGACCAAATAGAAGGGAAGTGCTGTGAGTCAGCGAGTCTCCATGATGTTTGCTGCAAGGTGAAAACTTGAAGATAGGAAAATATTGAGTAAGCCAGACACATTTGCTTCTCCTTTTAAAAAACGGAAATGACAAACTCTTGCAACTTTCACACACAGCCCGACATGATGTAGTTATGTTTTTGTTGTTATTGTACAAGACAAATGGGGTAAGCATTCTGATGTTAGAATTAACTTACTTTTCCCCAACTTCTATGTTTATTGGCGTATGTGGGCTCAAAATAATTTTTCTCTGCTTTTTCTCTTCTTATGAGTTTGTATAAAACATGTTCATATGACATTAAAGTTACAAATAAAATATTGGAACTAAATGTCATTCCCTTAATAAAAATGATCTCCCTTGATGTAATAATCATTCCTTGTATCATGTCTCTAAATCTAGATTATAAACTTTCTAGGTTTATATTAAGGTTTCACACTAGAGCTGTCTTGTTCTTAGATAACTGACATAATATCTTGTGGTGTTGGAAAATCAGCACATGAAGTGGTCATTAATTTCTGCTCATGATAGAGGGAAGGAGGTCCATGCTGTGATCTCTGCGTAAGAGGAAGACTTCCAGTGAACGGAGGACATGGAAGTTTCTTTAATACAAGCATTTGCAACTATGTTATTGTGAATAAGAGCGAAGCATAGCCATGGGACAGCAGATCAGTCCGGAAGTCAATCAAGCAAGGTCGACATCATCATGCTGACTGATTTGCTTCCAGGATGTTGGTCTAATATCTTTATTTCTCAATGAATTTATTTATTCAAGGGTATTCATGAATAAATGCCTCAAAAGCATCTTTCAACTGATATTTCTTCTGACATGGTTATCATATGTCTCTTAAACAAAAGGCAAACGTTGAGAAACACCAAGATGAAAGTTCTCCTTTCCATGCCTAGAGGCCTGTACTTTAATTTGGCAAACACACCATGAGGAAAGTAAACCACAGAAAGCAGATGTGGTCGAATGAAAAGAAGCAGAAGCACTAGTTTTGAATCCCACACTGACCTGTGCTAGCCATCAGCTAATGGTTGGGTGGCAGAGAATGGGACAAGAAGCGTTGCCCAGGAAGATCTGGACAGATGCTAGACTCACATCCCAGCACACTGAGGCTGGGAGCGGAGCTTCAGGCACGTGCGGGCACCCAGACCAGTGTATGTTCGAATGGCAGCGAGATGGGAGAGCAGAGTATTGAATAGGGATAGAAGCTCAAGGGCATCGTGTGGCTCAGGGTAGCCGGGTATTAGCAGCTCAGCATAGGCCCAGCAGGTGCCTCCCACCTGGAGAGGGCTGAGGCTCCCAGAGAATTCTCTTCCCCGAGAAGACTTGGATCAGTGTCTCTCGGGATGTAGGTATCTAAACTGGTAAAGTTCAAACTCCTTAGCTTGACGCCAAAGTACTCCAGGGATCTCGTGCTAGTAGAACCTACTCCACCCACCTACAGGTGTGTGCTCTCTCTACATCACAACTAAACAGCGAGTTCATGGGTCCAGAAAGTACTCAGCCCTTTCCCAGGCCCATTTCCCTGCTCACACTACTCCCACTACATGGCGTATCCCATGTCCCTCGCCCATCATTACTTGTCCAAACCCTCAGCTCCTTCAGAGCCCAAGGCAGAAATATCCTCTCCACCAAAGATCCACTCTCAGATAGGATCTTACTGTCCTCAGAAATCTCATGGTACTTTCTTTGTATTTCACATTTGCCACTTTGTGTTTTGCATTAGTTATTTGTATCTGTGGCTAACTCTCCTTTACAGGACGAGAAGCCCCTGGACGGTGGTCAAGTCCTCATGCATTTTTGTACTAACCACGGTACCGGGGCTCAGTGCCTTAAATAAAATGGTTGCCCAATAAATGCCTATTGGGTTGGTCACTGACTACGTTGTTGCCTTGCCTGTTCTACTGAGAGTGAATAAGTAACCATAACTTAATGGCTCCTCTATGCACACAAGTAATAGGAGAAGAACGAACAAGAGTGGAGAAGGCAAACCATTACCCTACAAAGCAAAACAGTGAAGCTTGCGTGCTTGCTTTTACACTGATACAAAAACATATTTCCAAATAACATTGTTCCTACAGGTAACAATAGATCCATTTATTATTAACCGCAGCACAGATTTTCTATGAACTTCAAAGGAATAAGAGGAATGAGGTGAATAGAGGGCTTGAGGATAGAATTTCAGCTGTCACCTGGGAGTGGGTATGCGGAGAAATAAGAACGATAGATTCGCTCCTGCAGTGTCAGTGTGTCTCTGTGAGTGTACACACATACGTGGTTTAATGACTCTAGACATTCCTGCTTCACTGAGAGCAAAGGAGGGAGAGATTACAGGAGGCCTGCTCCCTACTTCCCTCCCTCCCTCCAAGGGCCGCAACCAGGACTCTTCCCTCCCTTCTTCTCTTGGTTTCCTTCCCAGCACAGGCTGCTCTGCCATGAATCCTACTTTCAATGGAGAGAAAAGCAAAGGGATGTTCACATATAGGTCAGGAGAAATTCAGCTTGTCAGTCTAGCTAATCATGAGGTCTAACTGGATGGTTTCATTAATCTGGTTTTTGTGATGAAAGTAAAGAACCTTGTATGAGTGTGTATGACTGGTTTTCGTTCCAGAAATGAATGTGTTGTCCTCACCTGATGTGCTGTCTAAGTTCCCATGGTTTTTGCCCTCAGGAGTGTCCGGTGCCCTCGAGAGGCTGCGAAAGTCAAGATGGGTCCCATAGCTATGGAGACAAGCAGAGGCTCAGAGAGGGTAGCCTTCACACTACTGCCAGAGGGAGCCCCGGGACAATGCTGGAGCTTTTCAAGTCCCTGCGCTTGCTGCTCACATTCTATGACCCAACTACCATCGCAGTGGAAGAGACGGGCTCTGCAACAGTCTGGGTCTCTTGACCCTGGCTCACGTGAAGAGAGAGGAGAGCCTTGGAGAGCCAAGCAGATCTTCTTTATTCCATATTAGGAAAATGTTGCTTATGGAGTAAAGGCCAGGGAGTCAAAACATAAATGTAAACGCAGACAATTTAAGTGAGATATTCTAAAGTATGCTTAATTCAATTAAGTTAATCAAATCCCACGCATATTCATTTTAAAACTCCATTTTCATTCACTCCAATTACTTCCTTCTATGACTTCAGCTTTAAATGAATGTCAGCAATGATTACAATGAAACCCTCCATCCTGCCCTCCCCCGCCACCCACCCCCCTACCCCCCAGCTTTCAAGGTCAAGATGCAGTTGGTAAGTGGTTGCAGCTACCAAATGCAAGTGCCTCCCATTAACATAGGGGCGACACTAGCTAAGGACACCCTTAAATGAAAGCCTTTTAAAATACTGAGTTTCAAATAAAAAAATAAAAAATAAATAAAATACTGAGTTTCTTAGGGAGGAGAAAGGAGTTAAGATGGTGGAGGAGTAGGGGAACCCTAAGTTTATCTCATCCCTCAAATACAACAAAAATACTGAATTCCCTTTGTTCTTTTTGCTCTCCTGCTCATCTTGTCCCCTTGCTCTCCAAAAAATATATATGTATTTTCTCAGATATGTGTGTTCCTCAGATTTTCCAAGGGATTAGCAATTTAGCTCTCATAAATTCTTCACATCTATGTTTCACCAACATCAGAAGTCAGCAATTCAACTTCTAAATCTCATTCCATCAAATTGACAGATGCAATATTAGGCAGAAAGGTTATACTACTGCCTCCTCTCCACCGTTTGGGCAGGTGTCCATCCTCCTCCCTACCAAATGGAACCTGGTAGAATTATTCTCTCAGGCGGTCACTGTCCTCCAAAGCCAAACCAGCCTTATGAGGCCTGCTCTTGTTCTCATGGGCATTATCCACCTTCTTGTGAAAAGAGATAAGCATCTGTGGCTAGAGGGAAGTGCTTCACCTGGCTCTGTGGGCAGGAATAGGTTTATTCCAGACAAAAGTCCCCACAATCAATCAAGTGCAAACTCACCACAAAAAAAAAAACCTCACAGTTGATTTTGTTACACTTGTTGGACTTTACAAGACTGAATTCTCTAGAGCTTTGAGGTTAGGAATTTTATGGACAAATTGAGAAAAGAAGCTTTCACTAGCAATTTTACTGACTGTATATCTTATTGACTTCTGCTCTCAAACAGTATACAAATATGAATTGGGGTATTGTTGGCACTACTTCACCATTGTGTGACGGGACATCTTCTTCTGTCTTTTTGGAGTATTGAGTCCTGGAATCCTACTCTGGTCACTTAAATGGTGAAATATAGTCAAAATTCCCAGAAGAACCTCAAACCAAGACGGATGCCTCCAAAAACGACTGAACTGTTGGGATTTGTGAAATCGGAAGCTTTGGTGGTGGTGGTTGATTTTAATACAATTGACTATTTGTGAATGTCATATTATAAAACTGGCAGTGATTCTTAACTTTGGCTATACTTAGAATCAGCTGGAAGCTTTGGAACATGTGATGATGTTACGGTTTTAAATGGGATGTTAACACCCTCCCCAAGACCAATTGAATCAAACTCTCTCTGTAACAGGGCATGGATGTTGGAATTTCTCTCAGCCCCCTAGATGACCCTATTATGAAGCAAGAGATGAAAACCACCAAGCTATAGGCTGAAATGCAAATTTAAGCTGTAGAAAACTGAAAACGAAAACAAAAACACCCTGATCTCTTAATTAACTAGTCTTCATTATCTTAATTAACTCAACTCTATCCTAGGCACATCAAATAAATTCCAATACTCCCAAGTCCCCAGATTGCTATTTGGGAGACAAAAGGTGAGCCAAAGGATTTTATTTGTGCTGACTGTATGATGTAAAACAGTTCCAAGGGACCTCTTAAGATAGCTTTTCTGAAGACTTGGTGACAGGGAAGCAGTGCAGATACAGCACAAGGACAATAACTACAATATCAGTAACATCTGACAAGAGTCTCCTGAAATAAATACAATTCTTTTAGTCTGGACCTTATTATTAATGTTTATAATATGAATAAGATTCTGAAGTCTTACAACCAAGCTTAAGTCTCTAAAGGAAATGGCAAGAAAACCCTCATTTTCAACTGAAGGATAACTACGAGGCCCTTCCATCACAACTATTACATTTTTAACTCTGCTCCAGTGCTGTTAACATTCGGGTCTTGATCTTTATCTTTGGATCTATTTTGTAATTTGCATTTTAAAAACCTGTGTCTACACATAACCCATTCTAACTTCATGAAAATTATTATCATTTTTGCATGGTTGACTTCAATGGGGTTTTATGGAGGAAAGAGTCACTCAGCTTTGGGTGGCTGGCAGGTAAGGAAGCTAATAAACATATCTGAGGATTGCCTATTTGTCAAATAAGAGATTTGACTAAATGTGTTACCTGGCATGTGAAGGTTCTCAATAAGGCCAGGGACTGAGGAGGAAGTTTAGGACTTGACTGTGGGAAAGGTCAAAGGATGGTGGTGAAGAAAGTGTTCATAAAGGAAGAGGTTATCTATGAAGTAGAGACTTCAACAGAATGCAAGGGTGTTCCCAGAAAAACCTCAAATCAAGAAGGCTGCTTTTCATAATGGAGAAGGAGAAGCTAAAATTCTAATAAACCAGGCAGTCTGACTCCAGAAACTGCATGATTAACTCCTCTGCTTTAGAACTGGAGGGGGGAGGGGAGGAAGGAGAGAGAGCTCACAGAGGAGGAATGCCCTATCTTCTGTTCATCTTCATTGACCCTTCCTATCAAACTTATAATCATACCTGGGATGCAAACAAAGAAGATTTTAGAATAGCAATAGGCTAGTTTTTAAAACATGCAGATTGGGATCTGGCAGGTATTAGTTTATCAATTAAATAAAACAAGATAAAAGGGCTACTTACCACAATCCAGCAATTTAAAAAAGAGAGAATTTGTACTTAAAGCTAAGGAGGTGGTCCTCTGTTCACCCAGCCATCACCAAGAGAGTTAAAACAGATCACAATCCCTCTATTTCTGAATGTCTTTATGTTACCACAAATGGTACTAACAGATCTTGCTCTTTCATCTAAATAAGTTATCTGTGGGGAGTTGACTTATGTGATATTTTTTCCTTACCATTTTATTCTAGAAGTTTTCAAACATACTGCAAAGTTGACAGAATTTTCCAGTGGCAGCCTCCGGGACACTTGGCACCCAGATTTCCAGTGCTGGATTATCCAGCATGTATATTAGGAACGGCATTCTTGACTGGTCTTCAGCTTCATGTCTGAGTCATCTCCCAGTGCCCAGCCTGATACTTGTTATTAGTGGAGCGTTTTGGAGGGCTGCTGATCATCTATTATGCCTGAGGCAAGGGTAAGTGATGAGCAACTAATGAAAGGCAGATTCCAAAGGAGCAAAACACAAGGTCTTTGTATGGTGTACATGTTGTTACTGGTAAATTCTCTTTGCATACTTGTGATCAACAATTACCTGGTGGTGAAAGTTCTATAAAGGCATCAAGATATCCAGTACATCAAGCTAAAATTTCTTAGAATTCTTTTTCTCTCTTAATTTCACTCTTCCTTTGCTTTTCACCCATACCGGGTAATAGAATGGGAGGAAACCCACACTGTACATAAAGGGAGGTTTGCTCTCACATGGACTGGCCAAAGAATCACAGATGCACTTAAACTTCTACTCCAATAATACTTGCCCTTGCAGCAGCCATTTGAGCTTGCAGGACAAGTTCAAATTTATAGGCGTCTCAGACTTACTCTCTTTACAAAACCAACACCATTGACTCACTAAAATACCTAGACATATTTCAAGGATGACGTACCCAGACCCACAGCTTTCAGAACCATTGCCTGCCATTCAATGCAAATATTGGTTACATATAAATAAATATTTTTCAGGGTTGAATTGTCTCTCCCCAAATGTGCCTTATTTGGAAACAGGGTCTTGATAGATTTAAACAAGTTAAGGAGGCTCTTTAGACTGGGCCCTAATCCGACAAAACTTGTGTCCTTATAAAAGGGGGACATTTGGACATAAAGACAGACACAAACTTTGGGAAAACGTCAAGTGAAGAAGACAGAGATGAGGTGATTTATCAGTAAAACTCCAGAAGCTCAAGGAGAGGGTAGAACAGATTCTCCTCCTTCAGAAACTTCAGAGGAACCAACCCTGCCAACATCTTGATCTCAGACTTCTAGCCTCCAGAATTTTGAGACAATCACTTTCTCTTGTTTAAGCCACCCCGTCTGTGGTACTTTGTTATAACAGTTTAATACAGGAGTATTGGCAGGGGCTCAGAGACCACTGCCTTTGAGAATATCTTACACAAGACTAAAAGCCGTGGGGAGAAAAAAAATCTATTTGAGAAAATCAATTGTACAAATTTCCTTCCAACTGATGTACCAGCATTCTGAAGATCTCCTTTAAAACTTTAAAAAATATATTCTAGAGAGTTTTAGAGACCATACCTTCTAATAACTCCTTTGGCCTTGAGATGCGACTTATTTCAGTTTTATTGGAACATGTGAATGTGCAATGTTTTTCACGAGGATAAAAGTCTCACAGAATGTAAGTGTGTGATGGGTAAATAGATTTGAGTATGCAATTCTCTGTTTTCCCATTTTAGCTTAACAACATCATTATTTTTTTCTTCTTATAGCATATGTTTAGGATTATGTAGGAAATGAGAGGCTAGATATTTTTTAATAGATAGTTCTTCCCCCAAAAGTTTTGGAGGACAGTACAATTTAATTCCCAGTTTTTCCCTACACTCAAACCTAGAAATCAAGTGAAAGAAAGCAATACCAGCAGCCAGTTCTTCATAACTAGAGGGCCTCATGGATTTTACTTACTGCCAATCATTTCACAGCAATAACAGTTCTTGTAGGATGGCCCAGATACTTTGGTTCTTTCTTCATTCCTTTCATCAAAACTGTAATTGCTGTTTAGTCTCTGTTCTCCTAATTCCTATGGGCGCAGCCCTCAAATACTGGAATTTCATTCAAAGCCATTCAGCTTATGAAACAGAAAGAAGCTCTCCCTCCTTGGGGCACCCTAAGATGACTGGAGTTTGACTATGGTCTAACCAGCAGCAAAGTAAGTCATTACAGGCTGCCATGACTGTGAGGACATGCTCAAGGGAGGTCAAGGCCTCTGGTCCTCAAGCCACAATTGCATCACATACACACAGGGACCCCTTTTCCCCCAAATGTTACCTAAACTGGGTCAAAATTCACTGAGCTTATGTGACTTTTCTACAACAGTGAAGATAATTCTAGTAATTAATTTCTTTTATGTCTTTTCTTTTTGGATATAGAAGTATATTCTATTTGTGCAGGTACATGTGTATGTGCATAGTCTATCTAAAAATAAAGATAAATTCAACATTTAGCTTTCCATCACTATATGATTATCCTCAGTAGATTAATGTATCTTTATTAGGTCATGGATCCAGCCCAGGGCTAAGTGCAGTGAGGGTTATAACAGAAGAATAAGGAACGGTGACTGTCCTAAAGGTAGATTTTTGCTAATTGAATAAACAAAACTACCTCTCCTCTCACACTCAAAGTATAATTAATTTCAAAATCTATGGTGAGTACTGTATAGAAGTATTTAGCTCCAAGTATAATGTGAGCCCAGCGAAAGAGGTTGGCTTGACTTCAGTAGCCAGTAAGAGCTCCATCAAGGACATCAGATATGAGCTACTCTAAAGGAGAAAATGACAAGGCTGAGGAACAGGGTCTGACATATTATATTATGCAGAACACAGAACACAGAAAACAAAGCCATGGAAATGAGGCTGGGCATGATTTGTGTTGGGAAAATAATGTGTCTCATCCAAGAAGGCTGAAATTTGAGTGGAGCTACATGATAGACAGATGTGTTTTCTGTCTTTCTTTTACTCTTTAGTTTTCTTCTTTCCTTCAGCAAATGCTGATTGAAAGTCTGTTAGATGCCTAGTATTCTTCAGGTACCAGGATGGGGGACAACATCTACTGATACGTAGCCTATACTCTAGCCCAATAGACAAAATAGGAGGCTGATAACAAAAAAGAAGGGTTGGAGGAAAGTGGAACAAAGTCTTGAAGTTTTGAACAAATTAAGAGGGAGAAATTACCTGGAACTGGCAATAAGGATCAAGAACAGCTACTATATCTTCAGGCCCAGGGGCCAAAGGTGTATGGGAGAAGCTGCCCCACTGGAGAAGCAGGCACAAAATCAATGTCCTGAGGGGAAAGCAAAGATTTGGTTAGGTCTAGAAGATGAGGAGCATATCCTGAAAAGAAGTCAAAGACACATCTTTGTGCATTGCTGATCATGGTGATTTATAAAACACAAGGAAGAAGTGTTTGGAGACAATGAAGGGTAAGAAATGGGATCAACCTCATTGCCTTGGACCAAACAGAAAAAGAAAAGTGTGTGTGTGTGTGTGTGTGTGTGTATGTGTGTGTGTACGCACATGATTTCACTAGTCAGTTCCAAGTTGGTTTAGATAAAGGAGATCTAATTTGCTATGCAGTTGTATTCCTTAGATGCATCTTTTGCTCTTTAATCTTCTGCAGAAGGACTGGTTCTCCTTTAAGATGGTGCACATCTCCCTTCATTGTCCACCACCACCCTTTTATCATTCACCTTCCTCTATACCTTATCTGCCAAGCAGTAAAGGCCCCATTTTGAATTCCCTCCATCCTGCTAGAGTCAAATTCTCTCTCCTTTTTGGGAAACCCCTCAGAGTCTGGAAGCTTCCCTGTATCCATTCAACACAGACACACACACACACACACACACACACACACACACGGTGTACTTGAAGGACCAACACCGGCCAATAGACATGCAACTTGACAAGACTGGAAACAAATTCCAAAATCTTCAGGCCCTCTCTTCACCAGCTCTACAAAACTTTTTGTTTTCCATAGCTGCTGCTGGCTTTCTGAGAGTGGATAATGATTTGGAAGGAGCTAAAGTGCACCTTTAGAATAGGAGTTACTGTTCCAGGTACTGAAATCCTCAAACCACTCATCCATTTGACAGTAAACTATATTCCCCAAGCATGAGGCTCATACTGAGTAACCCACACAAAATATGAGTCTGCTCTTTTCAGGCTATTATATGCACTTAACTCATTTGGTCTTCACAAGGACATAGTGAAGTAGATGAATGTAGACACTGAAGTCAAGGAGTTAAGTCATTTGCTCACATTCACAGAGGACCACAGGTAGATTTATTGCAAAGCTGATGAAGATAAACATCAGGACTCTCCTCTTGTGTGGGCTCTTTCTAAGACCCTGGAGAGGAAAGAGGCCTACCAATGTGTTCACATGGTTATAAGTTTCTACAAAATTTGTAAGAATGAGGCATTTTAATCAAAGTTGGCAATTAAATCACAACTGGTAAATATTACTGTCTCTTTCTACTCCAATTACCCTTTCATCAGAGTTCTCTTCAACTTGGATGACCTTCAGCATTTCTAAGATCCAGCTAAGGAAAAGTTGAGTTGGGAATACATTTGGTTACATTTTGTAGGATCTATTTATGTGGTCCACAGTCACATGTGTGTAGAGTAACTATTGCAAGACTTCAGGGTGTAGGACCTGCTTGGAGGCATGTACTCTACAACCCTCTGTACACACACCCACATACACACACATACACACACACACTCCATGCCAGTTCTGCTGGCTTCTACACAAAATTGTACAGCTATGGTTGCCCTATAGCATCTAGCACTGGAAGTATGTGGGTATGAGAAACAAGTTTTCACATATTCAGACTGAATTATCATTCCATCCTTTGTAGAAAATATGATAAAATTGTTATTTTTTGAAAAAGCCACTGAATAGTATGCAGCCAAAAAATGTTGGAAAAACTATTAGAGAAGTGTGTCAAGCTAATAAAAATATTGTGCTGCTTTCATAAATTTTGTGTTATAGATAATATTTGCCAGCTTTTTAAAATTTGTAATCCTGGGGCTCCTGGGTGGTTCAGTGAATTGAGCATACAACTCTCAATTTCTGCTCAGGTCATGATCTCAGGGGCGTGAGATCAAGCCCTACATTCAGGCTCCCTGTTCAGCACTCTCTCTTTCAAATAAATAAATCAATACATAAATACATAAATAAACAAACAAATAAATAAATAAAGTTTTATTTTAAAATACAAGATAGAATTTATAATCCTTAGCATCTCCTTTTCTCATTATAAATATCCACTTTCATACCTAATTTTGTATTTCTAATTTGTATTCTTTTTCTTAGAGAAGACCTTTGCCAGGTTGTATGAACCCTCAAGATACATTCAAAGAAACTGAGTGCTCGAACTCCTAGTCTGAGGAACATTGCAGCCTCTCAGGTCTACCAAGCCTTTTTCACCATCAAAAGTTACAGTGCAGAATCTGATTGGTAATTTCCACTAAGAGCAGGTTCTCTTTTTTTCCCCGAATGACTTATCCGTGCTGAACATTTTGATGCCATGAAAAAAATATAGAGAAATTCCCTGATCCCATCCCCAAACTCCACACCAGTAGTTTTCCTTTTCCTACATGCTTCTTCATTTCCTGAGGCTGGCCTGGGCTTGAAGCAAAGGTGCCTGAATCCAGCCAGCAAGGCTGTTATTACTATAGTTTTGGCCTAACAGGAGCAAGAAATACCAACAAATTTATGTGAGCTATTCCCCAATGAAGAACCAACCTGGATGCATAAATGTGGGGCTTTGCATATTTCAGATGATGTGCAGATAAGGTCTGGACATTTGAAAACACGTTTCCTCCTAATCCTTGGAGGCCACTGGGTAGATATGGATTTTCCACAATAAAATGCCAAAATAAAGAACTGTAATAACATTTTTTTAATGCAAGCTCCTGAGAAATAACAAATAACGTTTCTGGGACTATTAGTCCAAATACTAACTTCAATTGTCAAACAGATAGAAAGAAACAATATTGTCAACAAAAACAGAGAAGATTTGGTATTAGTTTTTGAGAAAAAGTATTTGCTGTCCAGTCCTTGGATAATTAATTATGTTCACTTTAATTAGGCTCCAAGGTAAAAGAAAATAATGTTACCTAGTATGTTATAATGAAGAAATAAAGGAGAGGGGGAGAAAGAAAGAGTACCCATGCAAACTGCCTTACCTTCCAACAAAGACCATAACCCAATTCGTAAACACATAAGACCCATCCAACATCCAATGATTTCATGCATCTTTCTTTCAAGGAAGCGTGTTACTAACACATTGACATTTTCAATACCTGGGTTATAAAGTTTGAAATCTAATCTGCTTTTCAACATTACCTTAAATACTTGGCTTAGGCGTTTATGAAAACCTCTCTTCCACCTTGAGCAATTTGGAAATTTATATTGTTGTTTGCAGTACTTGACATATTATTTTGTAGTTCTGTTTACTATGCTAGTATTAGCACTCAAGTGAAACAAACATTTTAGAATTTGCATTGGCCTTGTTGTGACATGCCTGATGAATCACCCTCGCTCTTCCAACCCATGGTTTCCCAACCCTGACATGGGCTGTTTTTCCCCATTAATTGGAGAACCCTGTTAACCCTGATTCAAATACATGTCCAGGCTGGGCTATCTGAACTGCTCCAAGGAAGAGCGCTAAGACAAGGCCTGTAGATAGTTGTCTCTCTGAAGTCTAAATAGAAGGAGAGGGTATGGCGTGAGATTTTCGAAACCACTCCCTCTGCAGGACTCCTGAGCCTTTTTCTTTGTATGGTTGGTTCTGAGCATGATTCCATGGCTTCTATTTGCTTAGCTCCCAAGTATTTTGGTGTTGATGCTTCAACTGTTGAGGATGGTCGCAAAACAGAGACAATGGGACTAGGCAGAATAACGCTTAGTCACTGGACGAGAACCAGCTTTTACACATGTTCTACGAAGTCCATCACACAGAATTAGAACTCAGGTCTGTGTCTGTCAACAGATGATCAAATAAATGAATAAACACACTAAGGGATCAACAGAAATAGGATACATAGCTAAGCCCTTTTGGATAATAAGGCCCTGCCCACCCCAGAGGCTCACTTAGACAAGAGTCTGGTAATCCTAATGGCATTTTGGCTTTACATGTTTCCTGGAGTTGATCAGGCCCCACCAAATGACCCAGGTCAGAGATAAAGAAGGACATGCCCTTTCTTCATTGTGTTAGTGCTAAATTAATACAAATATCATCAGCCATCAACTATACTGAAATCTCTATTATCTATTTTATAAATTATTCTCACCCATGCTGTGGTGCCCCCACCCACCCACTTCCTACCTTTTAGCCTGTTGACTTCATTCCGATCTCCTTCTAAATTAAAAGTATCAGGGAGGAGTCCTAGAACCAGTTTTTCTCTTAACTAGAAACTCATATAAAAATGAGACCAGGAAATGGGGTGGGGAAAATGGTCAAGAGAAAAGATTGCAAAGCAGTATGATGTGGCTGTGGATTTCAGGTTGTCACCGTGCAAATTCTCTCCAGAATCCAGGTAAATTACGAATAGGAGAGGAAAGGTATTTATAAGTCAATTACATTCATCCATAAACTTAGAGTTTTTACCCATCAGTCAGGCTTACCTTGAATATAATATCAATCCTACTACAATCATCCCTCCTTATCCACAGAGGATATGTTTCAAGACTGCACTGGATGCCTGAAATCATGGATAGTACAGAACTCTAAATACTGTGATTTTTTCCTAAACATAGATATCTGTGATAAAGTTTAACTTACAAATTAGACACAGTAAGAGATTAACAACAACTAATAATAACATAGAACAATAATAGCAATATACTGTAATAAAAGTTCTGTGAATGTGGTCTTTCTCAAAATTTCTTACTGGACTGTACTCACGCTTCTTCTTGTGATAATGTGAGGTGACAAAATGCCTACATAAAGAGATGAAGTGAGGTGAATGATGCAGGCACTGTGACAACATTAGGCTATTCTTGATCTTCTGCCAATATGTCAGAAGGAGGATCATCGCTTCCTAATAGAAACACTAACAGATGAGACTTACTGCATTTACTAATGAACAACAAAAATCACGCTGAAGGGAGTAAAAAAGGAAAGAATTACGCTGAGTAACTTGGGAGATACTATTTTGCCTATATAAATGAAAAGAATGTACACAAATATTACACTCAAGTAAATTGTATCATTCATTGGTATGAGTTTACAATTTCAAAACTATTTTATGTGGATAGTAGGACTGAATACAAAGTAAGTCTATTATGTTATGGACAGTGAAAACAAGGTTTATCTCTGTCAGACAAAGGAATTTCAGATTAGGAAAGGAGAAAACTAGGTAGAATGAAGTCTATGTTGTTGGATCAGAAACAAAGGTATCAGTATAAAGTCATGGATTTAAGTGTGTGTGTGTGTGTGTGTGTGTACACATGTGTGCATGTGTGTGCATACACACAGGTCGGCTACTTTTAGATGACCTAGAACCACTTTTTTGTTTTGTTTTCTGATAGACTCATATAGGGCCCTTAGAGATAGATTTTGTTTGTTATTTAAGGAAATACCAGGCTCATCCTAAGAAGTGCTATCTCCAAATGGTGCCAATAGGTCTTACTAACTTGAGGCACAGAACTGAGGCAGAACTGCTTAATGGGGGAGAGGAATAAGAAAATGCCAGGAGCAGCTAAGAATCCCTGTTCCCAAAAGGCTTCAATACAGAAACCATGTTCTAAGTGCTGCAAACTCCATTTACTCCATTCAGTTGTAATAAAATAGTCAAAACTTCAGACACTGTTTTTTAATTTTAGGATACACTTTTTGATCTATAAAATTTGCTTGAAGGCAGAAGTCTTCCTGTTTAAAATCGGCAGAAAAGCAAACACAAACTTTCAGAGCAGACAAACTGTTTAGGCCATTTTAAAGCCATTTTTGGATTAACAATGTCTGATCAAAATGAAAAGCATGACCACTCAAGAGCATATCTCAGGGATTCCTCACACAGACTCAAGAAAGTTACAAGCACCAACTGACTTTCTCCAAAAACTTTCTCCAGAGAACTTTCCATTAGTCATTTACATGACTTCAATGAGATATTAGTCAAAGAGACTTGATGCCACATGGAATGAATCACTCTCGGTTTGGTGAAGTCTCTGAGGGGTACTGACGAGCAAGCCACTTCTCTGTTTCCAAGGAAGGATTTATTCATGTGTGACTTCAAGAAAGGCAGAAGATGACTAACACTTTACATCAAACTGAGACTTGAATCAGAGAATTAGCAGGTACCCAAAGACTTGTGATGACAGAGAATATGGGGCAGTTACTCTCTGAAATCTAAGCACTGCGATTTCTCTGACCTAGGATTTTCTTGTTTCTGTTTCACCACTGATTGTCTTGTCTTACCATTGTCTGTGAAAAACTTGTCCCATACTAAACCTCCCTGTCGGGTAGGTTCTCTTTTAATCTGACCAGCAGCCTCCCCAGACCAAAAGGTTTAAATTGACTTCATGTGTTTGTTCCCTCTACTTCACTGAGCTATCTAAGAAGTCCGTGGTATGATACATTAGAAATTCAAAAGATACAATCATCCATAAAGTATAGGGTCAAGGGCTTAGCCCGGAGCTAAACAATTGTGCATAGCCATGTTTTGGATCTCAAACTCTGGACTTAGAAAGACCATCTCTATTTGCAAAACTTGCCCTATTTACAAAACTCCTAGCTGGGAGTATAGGTTTTTTAAATTATCAAATGATTCACTTTATTTATTTATTTATTTATTTATTTATTTATCTATCTATTTATTTATTTATGTTTATCAAGATAAGTGTACTCTTTATCTCCTTTGTCTATTTCGTCTATCCCCTCCACATAGCTCCCTCTGGCAACCATGAATTTGTTCTCTATATTTAACAGTCTGTTTTGCTTTTTTTGTTTTCTTTTCTTTGTTCATTTGTTTTGTTAAATTTGTGTAAGGGGTAACAGAGAAGACAGTAGGAGAAGGAAAGTAAATGGGAAGTAGGGTAACTCAGGGAGTGAAATGAAACATGAGAGACTTTGGACACAGAAACAAACTGAGGGACTTGGAGGGAGGCGGTGGGGGGCTGGGAGAGCCTGGTGGTAGGTACTGAGGGCACCTATTGCATGGAGCACTGGGTGTGGGGCATGGGCAATGAATCTTGGAACATTGAAAAAATAAAATAAATTTAAAGTGAAAAAGGAAAGGGAAAGCCCTGTGAAATAAAAAAAAAAAATTTGTTCTTAAATTCCACATATGAGTGAAATCATATGGTGTCTGTCTTTCTTTGACTGATTTATTTCACTTAGCATAATACCTTCTACATATTATGTTATTGCAAATGGCAAGGTTGCAAAGCTGAGTAATATTGCATTTTCCGTGTGTGTGTGTGTGTGTGTATACACACATCTTTATCCATTCATGAATCCATTTAAATAACTTACTTTAATTGAATAAACAGACATTCATTGAATACTGAATAATTGCTAAACCTAAAATCTAGAATAGGATTCATTTATTCAACGAATACAGGTTCCTATGACGTATTTGACTCTGTCTAATTACTGAGGAAATTAAGATGAATAAAAAGATGGTCCTTGCCTTCAACAAGCTTATGAATGGAAGGAAAATTTACAACCAAAAGGAACAAATAATTTGATAGGATAAAGTATGAGAAGGATGCAGAAAGAGCATAAAGGAAAGAACTTATAAACCTGGGATGTGAGAGGTTGTAAAGAGAGAGTCTTGCAGAAACTGATATCTGAGCTGGTTAAAAGAGAAATAGGAGGGTACCAGGCAGCTCTGAGCACAAGGGCAAGTGGAATGATGGGTGGCACAAGGATTTCTTAGAACAAAGAAAATAGCAGGCACAAATGGACACATGAGGTTTGTTGTCCTACAAAACCCAGTGAGTATTATTGGCGAGTTAGGTGGGGAGGTAAGCAGGTGTCTGGTCCAATGGGAGCAGATACTGCTGGAGGTCACCAGCTGGCCAGGTCTACCTATACCTCCCCCGCGCTCATGCCCAGCCTTGTTCGGCCTGTCAGTGAGGTGCCAGGGAGAAGTTTTCAGATGAGACCTGGTCAGACTTGCATTTTGGATAGATGTCTCTGGATGAAAACAAGATGAGAAACCACGGTGATGGCATGTAGTTTGGAGTCTGGTTAGAAATGTTTCTCTCCAGTATCATTTCAATCTTTGAAGTCATATTTAAGACCACTGGTTAAGAGCAACAGCCTTTTTTTTTTTTTTTTCTTGAATCCTTGAAACTCCCTGCCAATTGCTCATGATTTCAACAGCAATTACATGGCGTATGCAGCATGTGCTGGATGGGGAGAGGTCACAACTGCCACTACCACCCCTTTTCTCACCTGTTCCTTCAACTAGCCCAGCCAGACATTTCATCCAAGTAAACACATCGTGCTTTGCTCTGTTGGGGCAGCCTCAAGCCCAGGCTCTGAGCTCCTCTATCCAACCACTTGCAGCTCTCAGAAGCCCCTCTAATATGTAAATAGTGGAGTATCACTGAGGATCAGTGATGATCTTTTATTCTTCCAGACCTTAGAGGTCTTGGGATGCCTTCTTGTGTCAGGCCTTTAAGGAAACCTCTCTCAGAACCCCAGTGGTCTTCAATGGTTGGGAGAAGCTCCTGCAGGTGGGGCCTAGGGAGAGAGTTTCCATTTCTCAGGGATTAGTATCACTGTTATAGAAACTGGCAACAGATGGTTTGGCCATTGGCTAAGTCTTCAGCTGAATTTCCCAAGAATATGAGCAGGTATGAGCTGCCACATAATAAAAGTCTGTCTGAATAGCCAAGAGCCTAGAACAGCCCCATAAAACACAGACAGTATTAAGGAGTATCTGTAAAACCAGAGTGAATTTCCTGCACTATTTTCAGAACATAAAATTAACAGCTACACATCAATACTTTCCTTTTACCATACATTTAAATAATTTTGGTGAGGCACAATATTATTACTTTGATTTACCTTTTTGAGTCTGTAAATACCATGTGTCATTCTTTTCTCTCTCTCTTTTTTTTTACGTTTATTTTCTGCTTAAAGAATTAAAACTACTTTCTTATTGAAAAATTAGTATCAATTCAGCAATTAGGTGGGATACACAGATCCTCTCCTTTTTTCTCATCTCACTTATAGCATTGCCAGACTTAACATGCAGAAATATAGGCAGCCCAGTTAAATTTGAATTTCAGACAAACTATAAATAATATTTCAGTATAAGTACATTTTGTATACTTTTGAGACATATTTATACTAAAAAAAAGTCTTGTTTTATTTACCTGAAATTCAAATTTAACTAGGGATTCTGTATTTTATTTTGCAACTCATTCACAAAGGTCTGAGTTTTATTTCATAATTTTTTGGTTAGGCTATCTAGCCTGAAAAAAAAATCTTTCACCCAGATTCACAGAATGAAATATAGAGAAATATCATGTGATTCAATTAAAAATAATTTGATGTCAGTAGGATGTTATATAACTATTGCAAAGAACATTTTGTGGTTAGTATATAGTAGCAAGGGAAAGTGTACCTTAAAGGCTAAATAAAAAAAGCAAAATACACAATTACATAGTAGTAGTAAAATAGTGACAGCTAGCCTTTTGAGAATGCTAATCTGTAACAGGCATGTTCTAACCATTCTTTATATTAATATTCACAATTTTATGAGTAGGTACTATCATTATCCTCAGCATGAAGATAAAGAAACTGAAGTCCCAGAAAGGCTTAATTGCCTACTAAATATTATATTTTCACACATTACATATGTTACTTTATACATATACATAGATAAATGTATGCTACCAAAAAGCTACATGAAGAGAAAAAGACTAGAAGAAAATATAACAAGCTCTAATGTTCTTTGTTTGGGGTAAGAATATAGTGATTTCTAAAATCTTATTCCTGCATTTTCTGTATTTTCACCAAGAGCATACATTGTTTTTCAAATAAAGCAGTAATACAATTTAAATGGAAAAACATAACTAATTAGAAAATCCTATTCCCATTTTTTAATGCCCTTGTTACCTGCCTACATTGCATATTACCAAACTAGTTTTGAGGGGTTACGTATGTCACTGTAAGTTTTAACCCACCCAAGTGTTCACCAGGAAGACACAGGCCTCCAACTTTTAAATTGAGGCACCCTTGTCAACCAACCATATGATCCCAAGTGGTCACTGAACATTCTTCAGAAGATGAAATAGGAAATGTATCTGCAAATAAATAGAGAGAGAGAGATGCAGTTCTGGTGGCTTTTCTTGTGGACATTGCATTAGATGGAGCAATCCTGGCCTCATAGCCAGCAAGGAAAGGAATAGGCAGGTTAACCAAGCTTTCAAGTCATTTCCTCTGAAGCAGTCCCTTCAGAGAATTACAGTCTCATCCTAAAAGTTGTAAGACAACAGAGAAAGACAAATATCAAACAATCTCTCTGGTATGTAGAATCTAAAAACAAAAACAAAAACAAGGTCAGAGATACAGAGAGCAGATTGGAGATTGCAAGAGGCAGAGGCTGGGAAGTGAAATGTTTCTCTTTCTTTTCTTTCTTCCTTCCTTCCTTCCTTTCTTCTTTCTTCTTTTTTCCCTCCCCCCCTTCCTTCTTTCCTTCTTTCTTTCTTTCTTTCTTTCTTTCTTTCTTTCTTTCTTTCTTTCTTTCTTTCTTCTTTCTACTTTCTTTCTACTTTCTTTCTTTTTTCTTTCTTTCATTCTTTTAAAAAATTAATCTATGGCCATAGCACCCTGAACATACCTGATCTCATTTAAAAAATTAAAAGAAATTTTTAAAAAATAAAAAGATAAGGTGAGATACTTAAGTTGGTATTGGTGCCCATACGTCAGGGAGAGGACTTGAGAAGAGCATGATGAGGCAGGGTTCAAGCTAAGCCTGAGCTAGGATTTTTCCAATGGCTCCTATGTCATCACTAATAAGACATTTGTTTTTATAGGAGGCTGTTCTAGCAAAACATAAGCTTCTGGCTTTTACTTTAAAGGAAAGATGCCAGCTTCTAAGCTTATCCTTTAATTGCCTTATACGTAATAGAAGAGGTTGGTAGTATAGTGAACAAGCCAGAATAGGGATGCGGAAGCCAACTGTTCTCTATTCCTACCATGGAAAGTTCACTGGCAGGTGTGGTTCAAAGACAACCAGCGGATGTAAGAGACTGGAGGAGATTTCCCTTTCCCTTCAGGGCCACAGCAAAGTACATTGCCTTCTTTCTTTTGCAAAGCAAACACCGAGTACTTCTCAGAGAGATGCTACAAAGATGCTTCAGCCTAGAACAAGAGTGAGTCATGGTTTGTACAACTCAGTGGCGTTGCCAACCCGCCTCTGCTATCCCTTACAGTTTTTGTTTTCTTGGTATGATAATTAGTTGTTGGCATTAGGAATGTGTCTTCTGAGGAAAAAATTTGGGCACCTGTTATTTCTGGAATGAGTGCTCCATGCATCCTATTGAGGTAAGCTATCCACTCATGGTCCAAGTACTGGCAACATGTGGTCACCTAACCCAGAGCTCCATTGTTCTCATGCTATGTTTTTATCAATCCAAATAACAAGCATTATTTCCAGCCACTATAGTCTACCTTCTGCTGAGATAAACAGAGAGCAAGCTATTCAGAACAAAGCAAGACTTTCTCAGTTACCAAAATCTTAAAAATTATCATCTAGTGGTTCTTAACCTCAACTACCCATTAGAATCACCTTGGGAGCTTTTTGAAAAATACCACTGCCAGGGCCCTACCCCAGAGCAGGTTAGACAGAGTCTCTGAGAGTGGAGCCAGCCATGGCATTGGTTGTCTTTTAAAACTCCACACGAGGTTCTGCTGGAGGGCCTAGGCAGAGAGCCACTGATTTTGTCCATCCAGGTGCTTCCTAATGAAACAGCCCCAGAAGGGCTGATGGACTATCCCAAGGTCTCAGAGCTTGTTAGATATTGTCGCCTTCTCTGTTTGTCTTCTTCTAGACTATGAATTCTTTGAGCACCAGAACCATGATGATGACATTTATATCCACAGTGCTTACCACAATAAGTGTCTGATGAGGACAGAAAGCCAGGAAGGAAAGGATGGGCCAGAACTTGGTCTACTCTTTGTCCCATAGCCCCTTAGAAGAAAAACTGTTACTAAGATAAACTACCATGAAATTTTTAGCACCAAAACTAAATCATTAAATATGAGATTCCCCAAACTTATGACTCATCCATTTCTGGAATCATGAGTCATATTGCCCCCCCTCCTAAATCCCAAACCAAATGACTTTACCCTAATTAATTCAACTTTTTAAAGCTAAGTGCTTGACCTTGTTCCACACCCCCTGTCTCACTAAATTCTCATTTTGTAGAATCTCCTTAATTTCCCCAGTTAAACCTGACACCTTGAAATTAATAGGCCACTCGCAATGGCATGTTTTCCTTCAGTATCAAGATTCCAGAGTGAAGAGAAGAACTATGGGAAGTCTGTGCTGTGATTAAGGAGGCATAAGACTTGAGTCTGGTAGCTGGTAAGACCTCAGGCACTGAGTTCCGAACTGTTCTGTGGCTATACATCTTTCTCCAGGCAGTCAGGTGGAATTCAGGTGAAATCTTGCCAGTGTGTTGTGGTATAAGGGCTCAGAATTGGGGCACCGATGTCCAGGGCCATAGAACTGGGGTGGGGGGAGGTGGGAGGAGATACTATGGTAACTATGTTCTCACTCTTGGAACTACAGTGCACACAAACCAGCCTTCCCCATGCCTGCAACTCAGCCCTGCAGTCCTCTGCCCGAGGGAGTTCTCTGGATATACCGCTGGGACAGACTGAAGCACTTGAGAATGAATATCTTCCCCCAACTACCCCTCCTCCATGGTAGTCTTCAACCCAAAACTTAGTGGAACTGGGGTCTTCAGCTCCCACCTCCCTCAGGTGCAGTAACTGCAAGGCACGTGTCTCCTAGGTTCTGGCTTACCTATTCGCTACCATACTTTTTTTCAGCTGCCTTCTCTTCTTTCACCATTTCCTGCCTCCTTACTGGATTTTCCTCAGCTTGTCTCCCCCATAATGAAATCCTGTGTCAAGATATGATTCTGACAGAACCCCAAGAAGACAGTAGCCTTGTCAACTTACAGTCATTTGATTTGAGGAAAGCTGTTTAACTTTGAGAGTCACTGTCCTCAAATGTAAATTAAGGAAAGGATTTTGGAGCCTCATTTGGTCAGAGCTGGCAAAGAGTTGCTTCCTGTGGCTGCCAAAGCCCTCCTTGACCAGCCCCCCACCTCCTGTCTCCCTCTGGCCCTCAACCCTTTGGGTCCAAGTGCTCCCCTCCCCCAGGCTCCTCTCCAGCCACTGGGACTTCCTTTGAATTCTTTCAAGTGCTGCGTTTCCACTTGCCTTTGGAACTCTCACTCAAGCTGTCCCTCTGCCTGGAACACTCTTCTTCCTTCTGTTTATTTGGCTCACTCCTACACATCCTCCAGCTCTCTGCTGAAATGTCAATTCCTGTAGGGAAGCCTTTTCTGACGCCCAATCGAGGACCGTGCTTTAGTTGTGTGCTACCAAATATAGTGTTCCCGTCGTCACATTTGGCATGCTTTACAGTAATTTCTGTTTACTTCCCCAAGTCCACCTCACTCCTCAGCCACCATCACCACTGGCTGTTACGCTCCTTGAGAACAGAAACTCAATTTATCTTGATCCCCACTCCATCCCTGACACCCAGCGCCATGTCTATACATGGTGGGTGCTTGGTAAGCAATTGTTGAATAAAATGCACACTTGTTTACTAAACATTAAAGGGTTGGGGAATAGAAGTTAAAACAAAGCTTTCCAATCAGACAGTCAGGGCTCTGTCTCAAACAGTTGGCACCCAAGGTATGGCTGTACTCCTTCAGCTTGTGTACTTGAAGCCTTGGGGAAAAGGGTATGTAAAGGATAGAGTTTCCCTTTAGCTTGAGAACAGCTTTATCTTTTTATCCTCGTGTGGGCTATCATTATTTTTAACATGAAAAAAATTAAAGTTGGAAAGCACTGTGTTAAAATAATCTAGCTTAGTACTTACAAAAATGTGGAGTTAAAATCTGGAAAAGAAAGTTGAGTAGCAAACACTGAAGACGAACAATGCTTGGAAGCTGCAGTCACCATGTTTATCACTTGTTAAGGACAATGCAGCCTTCCTAGGTGTGGGCCTTTCTGACTTTGGCATGTGCAGTTTAAGTACTGGTCAATAAATGTGCACCAACTAGAAAAAAAAAATCTCAGCTTTAAAAAAAAAATCTCAGCTATATAATGTGAACAAGTCTCTCACCTTGAGTGCCGTGATCACAGACAACAGTCCTGATGTGAAGCACCTGGGAGAAGGGGAAATATTTTAGGCATTGAGCTCCAAATAGCAGCTGGCTATTCCTCAAGTTTCTCACGTACGCAAATGTGTGCCAAATATGAGTGAATGTTGATAACTCCTAAGAAATCTGTTTTGTTTTAATAAAACTGAATAGTAGTAGTCCTTTGTTAAGATGAATGAAATCTGCAACTAGGCTTTGGAATTCTTTCCTGAGGGAGGGGTCATCCAAGAAGCTTTGCCCTAGCTCCACCCTGGTGCCTGCCCTGAGATTGACGGCAGCGGAAGTATCCACACCCAGGGCCAGGAAAAGGCGGAGCCCCAGCCAGGGAGCCAAGAGCAGAATGCAGGGCCCCTGGGGACGGGTGGCTGCCACACCACTACCCTGGTGCTAGGCTTCCAGTGCAGGGTGAGGTCTCCCAAGTTTGGTTTCTGGGGCTCTGGCTTGTTCAGATCTTTGGCACACTTCCCACATCCCTGCAAACCATAAGAGCTACTATTTAGTTAGCTGTTGTCAGATAATATCCTGCACATTTGCAGAAAACCTACTGTCCCTCCACAGGTGGAGTGGAGTAACAAATAATTTTTTTTAAGATTTTATTTATTTATTTATTTAAAGAGAGAGAGAGTGCGTGCGTGCAGGGGGAGGGGCAGAGGGAAAGGGGGAAAGAATCTCAAGCAGACTCTGCGCTCACTGTGGAGCCTGCCTCAGGGCTCGATCCCACAACCATGACATAGTGACCTGAGCTGAAATCAAGAGCCTGACGTTTAACTGACTGACCCACCCAGGCACCCCAACAAATAATTTTAAAAATAACTTTCCCAAAGCCGGTGAGTAGTAGTTTTAGGTTAACACCCGGGGGTTCTATCTGTACTCATGATGTTTGATGCATCAAAACTATGATAAAACTACAGCCTGGATGTGATTTACATGTATCAGCTCTTTATATTCCCACAAGAACTTTTTTAGGAAAAAGAGATCTTCCTCTTACTGGTGGGGATATTGAAGCAGAGATGAAATATGGAGAAATGCACCTCCAGTAACCATGTAGTGTAGTGAGGGGTGGAGAAGAAGTCTATCTCCTGTCTTCTGATTCAGAACTCTGATTCAGAACTTCAGAACACACACACACACACACACACACACACACACACACACACACACTCTACTTCTGGTAAAAAAAAAAAAAGAGAGAGAGAGAGAGGTGAGAAAAAGACTAGTGAGGAGCCAGAGGTATAATTTACATAACACAGGTTCTTTATAAACATGTCGGGCACCATGAGAAGTAAATTATAAGATCATTCACCAGTAATGGAACTACAAACTAGGAGGTCTAGTAGACCCCTAAATTGGCTCATAGTAAGGATGACTTGAGTTCTGCACTAGTTGCATCTCACTTTGCTCTAAAATATAAACTACAATTATGAAAAGTCAAAGGTGTTTGCCATGTTAGCTCCACAAATAAAAACATTCAAACTGAATTCTCTGTGGGCATCAAGAAATGTGGCTTCAAAGGAAGACTGGTTGTGTCTTGCCATGGAGTATAGCATTAGCTCTCCTGACATCTGAAGATCTCCAATATCCACTCAGTCTGCAGGCCCAGCCATCACTGCACTGTGGCAACAGGAGTGTAGCTGAGATTAGAGTTTGAAGACAGCTTTGTAAAAATGAGCTACTGGTCTCATGAGACCTGCTGAGGGGGTGAATTGCTTAGGGATGAAAAGGGTCACTGTCATCCAGGAAACAACAAGGTTGGCTCCTACCACTTGCCCTACTGTGATAGCTGTTTCTCCTGAATTAACATTACATTGATTAATGATGCCAGTTAAAAGCCAAAGCATGCTGAGTGCTGACCTCCATGAAAGATTGCAAAGTTATGTAAATCTAATAAGTGGCACAGGAAAGGAGGCATGACACTGAAGAGAGTCTCCTTGCTACTCCTGTTGTTAAGGGTTTGCATCAGAATGAGGTCAGGTCATCACAATTTCTGTTTTAATTTGTCAATAGGTAATCATGAATTGTAGTCACTGGCTGCCATCTCCAACTTCAGAGGCACCAAGTGGTGTATCCTTTTCTAGTATTAGAAAAACTTGCAGTCCTGCTGGAATGGCTTTGTACTCTATTTCCAAACAAGAACATAATGTACACAGGAAAAAATAGGTCAATATTTAGGTTAAGCATCTTCTGGCAATAGTTTTAAACATGGAGTAGATGTAAATTTACCTTGACCAAAGGCTCATCATGTGTCACTTATTATTATAAATATATCAGAATCATTGAAATTCTGAAAAACTCAGCTTTCTGCTCACACATTAGTCTTCACGTACCGTAAACTAGCTCAGGGACTTTGTCCTTGATGATTTACCTATTAGAATACTTCCCCAGTGATCCCCATGGCTCTCTCCATGGGCCCCCTCAGGCCTTTACTCAAAGTCACCTTCTCAGAGAGAACTTCCCTGACTATCCTTGTTAAATTTAAGCCGTCTGTCCACTGACTCTGGTACTTTCCATGCCTCTTTCCCATTTTCTTTTTCTCCATGATGTGCTTTATTTTATACCTATTTATTTTGTTTCTTCTCTAGCTGCCCCTACTAAAATCTAAGCACCATGAGACCAGGAAGTTTTCTCTATTTTTTTCCCTACTTCTAAAATACCTGCTTATAGATGAATTCTTAGTGCATAGTAGTCATTTAATAAATTTGTGTTGAAATGGATGGATGGGTGGATGAATAGATGCATGGATGAGTGGACAGATGGACAGATGGACAGATGGACGGATGGATGCACCATCACTGCATCTTTCAGCTGGCTGGAATCCGACAAAGAATACAAGCCCAAAGTAAATAAAGGACAAGCTTATTTCTCAGCTTTTCTCTCTCTGCATGTTGGCAGTTGTTAAACCATCTGCCATACAAGCCAGCTCTACCATTTCTATCCTGAAACCCCGTGTTAATTATATCACTACATGGTATGTCTTCACTTATCCAGGACAGCCATGTGGTAATAATCTTTTGAGACAATCCTAAAATAATAGTATTTTATGATTTCATTAAAAGAAGGGATTAAGGTGGTTTCTGAAGTTGTGTCTGTGGGGAAGTCTCAAGTCTTCATGTGTGGTTAAACATAGTAACTGCCTCATAGGACAAACTCTTTATATAGGTTGAGTCCAACTGTCAGAAGCTTTTTTTATGCCCTTACAAACTATTCAAATTTGCCCATTCTAAATGCATTAGATGCTAATTCTTATACCTGTGGGTTTTTTTGTTTTTTGTTTTTTTCTGTATGTATCAGGCACACTGTGGCCACCGTTGTCTTCACTCAAAAGGGTATTTCCTATTGGTTCTGTTGGATCCTTCTTTGATCAAGGGTCCTGTGTGACACTCCTCCATTTCATAAGTTGTGCATGGCCCCCTCACCTCTGTTCAAGGTGAGGTAGAAAATAAACCTATGGGAGCTTATCACCTAAAGATGGTGGGTAATCCACAGGCAATAGGCAGGAAAGGAAAGAGAAAGCCATCATCCAGAGGCTCTTGGGGGCCCTCATTAAACAATAATTTATGTCAAATATGCTTCCATTCAGCTCCCTAGTCCCGGAGGGGAAGTCTTCCTTTTGATACTCATCTCATTTCTTCTCCTCCCCTCTATCCATCAACCCTCCCTTCTCCTTTCTCCGGATACAGTTTTTAAAGAATGAGATATAAATTTTCTGCATGTACCCCAAAATGTCCCCACTTAAAATAGAGTTTCCTATGAGCTTTTGTGTTTGCTTCACTGAGGCTGGAAGCGGGGGGTGATCACAGGGAAAAGAATACCTAACAAATGAACAAATTAATATTTCAAGATATAACCCTTATGCCTGCTGAATGAAATCCTCCACATCCTTTACTCTGAGGCCCACTTCTTGCTTGAGACCTGTTCACTCTACTTCACCTGGTGTAGATTGTTCTTTCTTCAGAAGCACCATATCTGCACCACTCATTTGGCCCCCCTGCTCACACTCAGAATATCATTTTCATTCTGTTGTCTTCTAATGTCTTCCAAATTCATTTTTTTGTTTTCTCTTTTATCAACTTCTTTAGAAAAAGGAAAACTCCTAAAAAATATTTTGCAAGCCTGTACCTTACACACGAGTATTCAACAAAAATCTGCTGATGCATTGACCAAATCTCAATCTGGAAGCATCTGCAAGATACAACTGACTAAGGTGTGGGGGGGGGCAGGAAACTGGTCAGCATGAAGTGGTACTCTGCAACTTGAGGTAGGGAAGCCCTCCTGTCCTATCACTAGAAGTACTGCCACAAAATGCAAGGTAAGAATTGCATAGCCTAAACAAGCAAAGTGACAAAACTCTAGGAGGAAGTTTATGTTGATGATGATGATGATGATCAAGATTTGATTAACTATGTTTCAGATCCTTTTCTCAGTCCTTTACACATATGAACTAATATAATCCTTACAATAAATAGTCCACATGATCTGTAATCATGGAGAAAATATTCATGTATACCTTAAGAGAACAGGCTCAATATGAAAGAGCAAAATAGAAAGGGAAAAGGATTAAGTTTTCGAGTTAGTATTATTTTCCCATTTAAGTCTCAATACTCACCCCAGGGAAACAACATATTGCATAATATTAAGGGCATTTGTATTTTTTTGTAGTGCTCTAAACCTCTCCATTACCAAGGGAAAGGATTTCCACTCAATTAGATCACAAAGTAGAGGATTATGCAGTTTAAATCCCAACACGTGAGAGACTTGAAGACATTGTGTGTAGGAAAAACTAATTGAGGACAAGAAGGGCTAAGATAGGTGATAGCACCATGGCAGTGACCGCCAAGAGCTGTGAGGTGTTTTTCTTCATGTGTGCCTTCATAGGGCAGCATTGAGGGGTACCACTCATTTCCCAGTAGAAATGAGTCATGCATCTTCAGATTGGATGTAGGTAGCTGAGTCTAGAGGGTGTCAGTCTTTGAGCTGCACACAGCCTAATGTCAGGACTTTGTTTACCTAGAATGTAAATTAAATCCCTGAGTTGGGAAGAGGCAGTGGAGAGATAGAAGGCTCATTTATTATGGTAGGAAAGAGTAAAACACAGTGTTTCCTCATAAAGCATATTAAAGATGTAAATTTGGGCAGGAAAAATCCTGTTATTATTGCTTATTAACTGTTGTTATTTAATCTGAATCCTTCTGGGAGATTTGAATTTACCGAGTTTACATTAATAGGATTCAATGGGATAAAGAAAAGTTGAAGGAAGTATTATTAAATTCTCAACGTGGTTTGGTTGTTGATTTCTCTTTAGACCAGGATAAATATGATAACATGTAGGCAGTTCATATTATTCTCCTTAAACTATAGTCATAAAATTATGGTCAGTTTGGGTGTTCAGTTTTCTGAATGAGGTTTTGCTGACTGGATCATTTGATAAAGCCATGGACTCACTAGGACAAAGAGTCCATATGAGCCCCTTTGCTCTTACTGCCACTCACTGTATCCCAGTATATTCACACCACTGGTCACAAGGAGGGTTAGAAGAAGGAGTATGAAGGAAGCAGCATGGGCTGATACTCAACAAATAGTTTTAGAATGAATGTTGTTCAAAGTTACAGCCTCAAATGTCACTTGGCAGCAGTTATCCATAAATGTCATCCCTCTTTAGCTAAATTTGATTCTTCCATATTGTAGAATACATCTGAGGATGAAACAATAGGAGCCTGAATGGTACAAAACTAATCTTTTACATGTGTAACAGACACGAATTTTTCCACTAAGGTCAATAAATGTCATCACCTGTGGGACATTCAATAACTAGCTCCCTACACACACACACACACACACACACACACACACACACACACACACACACACTCAGAAGGTTCCAGATCTACAGGATATCTCACCCCAGGCTATGCTATGTGGCAAACCTGTCTAGCCCGCCCTGCCCAGGGCCCAACCAAAAAATCAACTTGTTTTCTGTTTGAAATTGGTTCCCCAGAGTAGAGCAACATCTTTCTTACTCCTTCTTTGGGGTGGAGAACATGAAAGAAAAAGCTATTATATATCCTCTCGGGCAACAAAGAACTTAGGAGGAAATTCAGAAGGCTAGATCCAGCCTACTGAATTTGTTTTTTGTTTCACAGAGAGTTAAATTAAAAATGTGGGGACGCCGGGGTGGCTCAGTGGGTTAAAGCCTCTGCCTTCGCCTCAAGTCATGATCTCAGGGTCCTGGGATCGAGGCCCACATCGGGCTCTCTGCTCAGCAGGGAGCCTGCTTCCTCCTCTCTCTCTGCCTGCCTCTCTGCCTACTTGTGATCTCTCTCTCTGTCAAATAAATAAATAAAATCTTTTTTAAAAAATTAAAAATTTGGTAAGTTTTACATAAATATATGATTTGCAGCTTTTATTTAGATGGTGGCATATAATAGTGGTGATATATTCCTATCACCTATCCATATATTGGATATATATACCCAAAATATATAACATAGCATGGCATGTAGAGCCTCACAAATAGGAAGTTTTTTATTTTAGGTCTTTTCTTATTCCTTAAAACTTCATGTTTGTGCACTATTGCAATAAAACATAAATTTGTATTACATTTTACAAGCCTTTCAGCAGTCCATTTCATTATAAAAATAGCATACAGTGGATCAAAATAAGAACATTACACTTTAAGTATACTTTAAGCCCTTTCAGAAAAGTTAAAATATTGGTACTGTGTTCAGCCAAAGCTGAGAAGGAATTCTAGGCAGAACTCTAGTAAAACCCTATATTAAAAACTAAAAATAGAAATATAAAATGATAGGCTAGATAAGGAATAAGTGTTTTTAAAATATAAATAAATAAACAGAAGAATTTTAGAACATATTGGATTTCCCCCACTCTGTTCAACAGCTTCCGTTCAAATGTCAAGTCTGTACTTCAATGACAAGATAGTGTGGAAGAAAAAGCCAAATCAAATAAGAAATACAGTCACTAAAATGTGTTTAATCATTTATAATGTCTGACCTTTCATAATTCAAATGATTTTTGGTTGCACATACTTTTCCAAGTAACCAGTTTTTTTTTCCAGAATGTTTTTATATTTTTAACTAATAATTTATCTTTCCCATTCCATCTGGAAAGTCTCAACTTTTCATTCAACTCCTGACAGATCTCTGTCTTTTAGGAATTGATGGGAAATTTTCATGAAAGTCCTAGGACTCAAATTCATTTAAATTCTTAATCACTACCTGGTTAGATGACTTTACCTCTTGATTAAGAAGGTTGCTTATAGGGAGAGGCTGTTTGACTGATTTTGTAATCAGTAATGGAAAAAAACTAAAAAGAATAGTCACCAAAAAGAGTAACTACAGCTCTTCAGGCAAATTCTGCTGCATAGACTGTTACAAAAATAAACATTGGTAGCTAATGGCTGAGTCTAAAGAAAATGAGTCAGAGCCTAAAGCAATATGACAGATACTTAGGCCTGAACTCAGTGCCTAAGGGATAACTAGATTGTCAACATATATTTGCTGTTCTATTGCTTGATGGATATGTTTTACTGTATTTTCTATTCTAACTTTCTGTAGATTTCACATATACTTATGATTGACTCAATTCAGAATGATGATGTCATTAACCATGATTAACTTTGGGCGAATAAGTCTCATCACCTATAGAACGAAGGCTCGGTATTGGATTAAAAAATCTTTTCTGGGGTGGCCACCTGAGTGGCTCAGGTGGTTAAGCATCTGCCTTTGGTTCAAGACATGATCCCAGCGGCCTGGGATCAAGCCTCGCATCACGTTCCCTACTCAGTGGGACAGGCACCTGTTTCTTCCTTTACCTCTGCCATTCCCTCCGCTTGTGCTCTCTGGTTCTATCTCTCTGTCAATTAAATAAAATTGTGATTTTTTTTTCTTTTCAGAGTGGAGCTATAGAGTTGGGAGTGGGGTGGGAAGGGTTGGGCAGAGGAAGAGAAAGAATCTTAAGCAGGCTCTATACCCAGGGAGGAGCCCCACTAGGGTCTCAATGGGGAGCTCTTGGTGGGGGTTGACCTGGGGCTTGGTATCACACCCCTGGGATCATGACCTGAGGAAAATCAAGAATCAGACACTTACCTGACTGAGTCACCCAAGCACCTCTGGGTTAAAAAATCTTTAAGAAGTTTTCCAGTGGGGGCACCTGGGTGGCTTAGTCATTAAGCATCTGCCTTTGGCTCAGTTTATGATCCCGGAGTCCTGGGATCCAGCCCCGCATCAGGCTCCCTGCTTGGAGGGAGGCCTGCTTCTCCCTCTCTCACTCTCCCTGCTGTGTTCCCTCTCTCGCTATGTATCTCTCTGTCAAATAGATTAATAATTGTCTGTAAAATCAAAAACAAAAAAAGAAGAAGCCTTCCAATGCCATATTGCAGTCTATAATCCTAGCAGCTAATCAGTCAAATACTATTCTTTGTAAGTGTCCTAGCAGCAAGCACAGAACCTAAAAATCTATGCAGTATGTATACAGAGTCAGATAAATGAATGGTAGCTTTCGAAGGAGGGAAGTATAGTATCTGGGAAAACTGAGTTGATCTGGTAAGGCATAGGATTTTTTAAAATTAATTAATTTATTTGACAGAGAGAGAGGACACAAGCAGGGGAGCAGCAGAGGCAGAAGGAGAAGCAGACTCCCTGTCGAACAGGGAGCCCAATGTGGGACTCCATCCCAGGATCCCAAGATCAAAACCCAAGCCGAAGGCCGCCACCCAATCGACTGAGCCACCTAGGCGTCCCAAGGCATAGAATTTTAAATATTTTTCAACTTTGTTGTAGTAAGTGCTTGTTGTAATAAGTACAACATTGTATAAGTTTATAAAGAAAAAAATGAAGTCATCCATCTCCTAAATGAAGCAACCCATTTCAACTTTTTTGTGTATAACTATCCATTCTTTTCTCTGTTTATAGAAAAGTAAATTGTTCTTATTCATTAGAAAACATTATACATTTTTTAACTTGACAATATATCATGCAAGTTTTTAAATTCATACTTTTAATATTTATATAATTTTCTTTAGCATGATTGTATAGTGCATTTAATTATGTTTCTATTTCCCCAAATTTTTGCTATACAACCAATCTTGTAATAAGTGTCCCTACACATAGAGTATTGCATAGTGGTGTATATATTTCCAAAGTGTTTATTCTTAGAAGTAAGATTTCCAGGTCAGTGGATAGGCACATTTTAATTTTGTATAAATATTGTGAAATTATTTTCCAAAATATTCCTATTCCCCTCAGCTATATGGGAGTGCCTATTCCCCAGAGTCTTGCCAGCTTTAAATACATAACTTTTTTAAAAAATGTATTTTTCAGTGTGATAAGTGAAAAAAAGGTATCTTGCCATTTTAAATTACATTTTTCTAACTACCAGAAATTCTGGCATTTTTACACATGTTTATTTGCATGTGTTTTTGTTCTTTTGCCTTATGCCTTTACTGATTTGCTTTTTATATCCCGGGAATCTTTTCTATTAGGTTAATTCTCTCTCTTTCTTTGTTATAAATTTGTAGGAGCTTTTTATATAGAAGTTAAATCAACACTTTGTCACATGGATTGACACAAATTTTGAAAAATTTTTCTACCCATTACTTACCAAATAAGCAATATAATAATATTCGTTTTGTAGAATTGATATGAAAATTAAGAATATATCAGTACCAAAAATAGTTTCACATTACAGAATAACTGCTATGCCCTGCATCATGTATCCCCAAAAGTAATATGTGAAGCTCCACCTTTCAATGGGATGGAGATAGGGCTTTTGGGAGATAATTAAATTTAGATGAAGTTATGAGGGTAGGCCCTTCATAATAAGATTATCGTTTTTATAAGAAATGAGACACCAGAGAACTTGCTCTCTCTTTCCTCCTGCTATGGGAGGACACAGCAAGATGGCAGCCATCTCCAAGCCAAGAGAAGAGATATCATTAGAAACTGATCAGGTTGGCAACTTGGTTTTGGACTTCTAGCCTCGAGAACTGTGAGGCAATACATTTCTGTCGTTTAAGCCACCCAGCCCAGTGTCAAGCTAAGAACTACAATATACACAATGTAAAGATAATGTTGCCTAAAAGACATCAGCATCCTTCAACTTTCTCAGAGATTATTGATGTGTATTTAAACATTTCCTGTCTAAATAGTTTACTGTTTCCTAACTGAACATTGCTTTTGGCATTAAAGGTCTCCTTGTACTCATATACTGAACATCAATCGTGCTCACAGAGGTGATAGGAGGGCTACAGGGCATATATAGCTATGGCTATGAAACACATGACTTCAAACTTAAAGACCATTTTATTATGTTCACAGACTCTACCTCTGCTGCACAAAGTCTCAGACCTCAGCTAAGTGATCTAAACACTTTGGGGCTGGAATCACTTGAAGGCTTTTCTACTCACGTGTCTCATGCCTGGACTGGGGTGACTTGAGGGTTGGGCTCAGCTAAGACTGCCAACCAGAGTGTTGGCTCCTGTCTGTCCTCTTCATGTAGCTTGCACTTCCTCGTGCCAGAGCAGTTTTATATGGTGGCTCAGGGCTCCATGTGAGAACAGTTCAGTAAACAAAATGGTGGCAACACAGCCTTTTACGACCTAGCCTCATCAATCTCAGGCACCACTTCCTCTGAACTACATTAAGCAGTCACAAGCCCACTCAGATTCAAGGAAATGAGTCATAAGCCCTACTTATTAATGGGAGTCGAACTAAAAAATTTGCAGCCATGCTTTGAAACTATCACTTATAAATGTAAACTAATCCTAGAGATGTAGATATATGTATACATGTACACATGTGTAAATATGTATGTGTATTAAATCCCTATAACTCTCACAACAAATCACTTGGCTAGGTTGTGTTATGTCTATTTTAGCTTGCCTAGGGTCACATAACCAGTAGGTTGTAGAGGGAGGATTCCAACCCATATAAAACAATGTCATACAAATTCTATTAAACCATATCAACCCCAGGGGAGACTCCATTAGTTTCAATGCTTAAAATTAATAATTTTGAGTTGACACTACATTCAAAGTAGCAGACGCCCCCTGAAAACAAAAGAAACCGGAGGAAATGAAATTGTGTTCAATTTAAATAAGCATAATCTACAAAACAGACAAACCCCAGGTAATGTCTCAAAGAATTTCAACTTGAAACCAATCATGTCCTGGCATCAACTTACCCTAAGCCACAGCATTTTCTAGAATTCTACCATGTGATTTCCTGACTGGTTTCGTTTTCTCTTTTGTTTTGTTTTGTTTTACTGGGGCTGATCCTGCTGTTGGACCTATCTACTTCATTCACTCTCCCCTTTCACAAGCCTCAGCTGACTTGAATCATCAGAGGAATTGACTTAGCTTTTCATTTCATGGTGCACATAGAGACAGAGCCAAAGATCCTGCTTATAGCATTAGAGCCCACAAGACTCTGGTATGGGCTACTAATTTCCCTCTGGCATCTTCTCAGTCAATGCCAATCCTGATAGTCCATTTCATCACCTCCATGATATGCGGAGACATTGACAGGAACAGCCTTCTCATGCCACAGCTCATTTGTGCTGTACGTAGAGAAGTCAGTAATGAACATTTTCTGGGCAAGTCACATTGAAAGCATGATTTTCTGGCCTTGCTTAAGGAATTATATTGAACATCATCTCAAAGGTTAAGGGTTGAAAGAAAACAGACAATAATCACTAAAAATACATACACATACGAAATTACATCTTATACAAAGGCTATAAAATGCATTACTATCCACGGTCTCTACTTCATTTCTCAGTCATTCAGCAAGCAATCCAATTCACAGATATTAATAACCTTTGCAGAATGCTCTGCTGTCCTGCTCTACTCATTCCCACTGATCGTGTACATGTGTGCAATTGTGTGCGGAAGTGTTTATCTGTATGTTTGCTGGATCTCTATCAATGAGATGGACACAATGACAGAGTCCTGCTACAATGTTGAAAATACCCTGACTGAGTAGACAGGAGATCGCTATAATAAGAATGGTTGAGTCCTTAATAGGGAACCCAAAGGAATATATCTTCTTTAAAACTTATTAACTTGCAGGTTCCAAAACCTTTGTATGATTTAAACAAAGGAATAGAAATAAAGGCATAAGTGTGAAATCTGGGAGAACTGTAAAATTCACTGTTTCTATTGAATGAATTATCATTAATATTCAAATGAGCAATTACTAACGAAGTGACTTATCCCCTCAGACTACATGTTGTCACATTGGCACGAGAAAGATTTCTTTATGCCTTTGTGTCAATAGAGGCTACGTCATAAATAGGTTTGGTGCCATTTTATTAGCATCAATGAGAGGAAAAAAAAAACAAAGAAGAGGGCTGTGTGTGGCTGCTTGAGTGGGAGAACAAGTCTAGGTAAAAAGCAAGTAAGAGAGGGAGAAAGAGAGAGAGAGTGAAAGAGAGAGAGGCAGCATGAATTTTTAATCAGCTGCTTCTCTTGAACTAAGAAACTAAATTTTATAATTCTATCTAAAGCTATTTCAGGCAATAGAGATAAACAAAATTCCAGTTATGTGGTGGTCTAGCTAAAACTATATATCCCTAGAAAAACACCAAATGCCTTAAAGATGAATTAAATACTGTTATTAGATGCAATTTGCCAAGACAAATGCAGGTCTTTTCTATTGGTCTCTTTCTCATAAGTATAAGGACTAGCACACACTTACATTTAGTAAATAGTATCAAGTCAAGCTAACACTAAATATTTTTTGAACTCTTTCCTAATTAGAAGAATATAGTTGATAAATACTGAGTCTATGAAGAAGCTCTATATTTATAAATTACCTATTTTTTAGCATAGTGAGAACAGAAACAAATTTTAAATATGAAGCATTTTAAGCTTATTTAATCTCTTATCTATGAAAAGAAGGACAACCTTACTACTGTATCTTTTCTACAATAGGCCATGAACCCAGTCTGCCTTTGATTCTTTTTGTTTGTACATAATCCTCTCAAAGAAAAGATGCAATGAACTGATATTTTAGGTTTGGTTTTTCTTTTATAACTTTTCCTTTGATCTAATGCATGAATTAAATGAAATCTAATTTGATCAAACAAAAGGATTCTGATTTTTTTGTTGTTTATTTTTTCTAAAAAGGTTTCCATGTATACGAAAACAATACCAGAATCCCCAATGGGCTTTCCTAATCCCTAATTACATATATCACTACTATTTAGGCTGGAGTTTTAAGCATATGATCAAGTCATGCAGACCAAAGAGGAATGTAAAACATTTCTCATGATGAGGTCTATTTGTGTCCCTTTCTCCTTAGAGACTTTTGTCATGAGACAGATATTTTGTTGTTTATTATCTTTTGTGTTTTCCAGGTTGTTATAGAAAAAAAAATCACATTCCATTCAATGACTAAATGTATCACACAAAAGCACTTTAATCTATGGGAAGATAAGCTTTCTAAAAAAGTATTACAACAGTGTATGTTTCTAGTTTTAATAAAATAAAAGTTTAGAGTTATTTATTGTTTTGCAAGGCCTTTTCACATAAAATTTGGTACTGAGAATTGCTTTGCAAGGTAAAGGGGATGGATTTTATAGTAGTATTTCACAAATGAGAATATTGAGGCTCACTGAACTGAAGGGACTTGTTCAAGGGAGGGAGGTCACCACACCTTCCATATCCACTAAGCACTCTCTCTACTTTCTGTACAGATAAGTAAGTCATCAGCTTTACCCAGCTATTTTGTTTATTTTTTTGTGTTTTAGTTCAAACAATATTATTGGAAGAAAAAAAGTGAATATACTACACAAAAGCAAATAGAGTTTCAAGGGTTTCTTTTCAACATTAGAGTTTTCCATAAAAAGATGTGTCATCCCAAGGTCACAATATCATTAAAGCTTAAAGAAGAAATGGTGACAGCTGCTGGTCCTTTGCTGTTACTAGAGCTCAATACCTTGGTTATGATGGGAATTCACTTAATTATTTCAGAATCTCAAAGGTATTTAATGATTCCCACCAGTGGTCTGTGCCAGGGTCACTGATGTTAGCTTTTCATAGTTTTTTTATTTGATTTGTTTGAAAACAATTCATTGACTGCTAAGCACAGTCCAGGCACTCCACAGTGTGTTGGGGCTACAAAAATGAATAAGCATGTTACTGAGAAAAACAGGCAAGTAAATAAATTAAATTAATAAAGCAAGTTTAATGTGCAAACATGACACTTGAGCAATCCTTATTTTCCTTTTTGCCATAAGCAGTAGTCTGCACTCTTTCATAAGTGTTAATAAAGCCCAGCAAAAGAGACAGTACATAGTGGTCACTCTGGGCTTCCCTGCAGGTGGTTTTAGAGAAATAGAGGTAAGAGCGAGATGAGAGATGCCTTTTTTCCCCTGAGTAGCCAACACAGTGTTGATTTAACAGACTTAATACATTTCTCTATTTATTGCAGTGATCAAAATATGGTCCAAAACAATAGACTCCCTGCCCTATGCTTCTCCTTCATCTGGCCAACTTCTACTCTTTCTTTAGCAATTTGCACTAACATTCTTTCCTTGGAAAAAACCTTCCTGGGCCTCCCCTAAGGTCCATTTATGCCACCTTGCCGCCCTCCAAACCAAGATGGAGATAATGTTGGTATAGCTATAGCTCTAGATATCATTCTTCTCCTTTTTTATTATGCTCAATCAGCCAATATATAGTACATCATTAGTTTTTGATGTAGTGTTCAACGATTCATTCTTTCCACACTGTGTATTTCTCCACTAGGCTGTAACTTCCTTAGAGACAGAAACTATTGATATTTGTATTCATAGAATCTTGCACAAGACTAGCATAGACTCAGAGACAGTGGCAACATCTCCAAGGGATGGGGTATAGTGGGGAGGAAGGAAAAGATTTAACTTTACCTTAACTTCTTCCCCCATGGCTTCTATTAGCCATCCCCTCTTTACTCCAAGTAAGCATACAGGGTATTTAAAACAAATATGCATGCTAGGCCAGTGTAGAATCAAGGTAAGGTCTCCAGCAACCCCTCCCACAAGATGCTAAGAGAACTCTTTCTATGTATCTCTCCAACTCAATATGTATCTGTTCAAATGCTTTCAGAAAAGAGGAAAGATGAAGAACAGGAAATCATTTGGATGGCCATGCTTTTTTAAAATCAGGTTTATTGAACTATAACTTACACACAGCAAAATGCTCTTCCTCTTTCATATATAAAGTTTGATGACTTTTGGTAAATGCATAGTCATAAGACCACTATCATAATCATGGTAGGGAACATTTCTACAATCCTCAAAAATTCTCTTTAACTACCAGAATTTTAAATGAACTCTTTAGAAGAAGCACAAAACCAAACAATGGTGTAGATTAAATAACACATCCTTGCATCTTGGACAACTTAACGTATCTCTCCAAAATGAGTGGTTTATTTTCCTGCAGTCATAATGACATCATTTGGTTGTGTCGCATTTTCTTTTGGAAATCTCAAAGCATTTAGCGAATAAGAGTGAACTGTTATTTCCCAAAGAAACCTGGTTCAGCTATAGAGGTTTATACTCCAATTCAGTGAAATCAATGCATCTCTTCCCAATTGACCTGTATGTTCCTCTTCTAGGTATATTCCTTTAATGTGCTGGCCATTTGTTTTATCAAGTAGGCATGAGCCTCCTCTTATTTATCGATTACACTCCCTTGTGACCATGAAGAGGCTCTGGAGACACTTGTTCCCCTTGGATTTGATCTGAAGGACACCTGGAATGACACAGCAAACAAGTGAATGACTAAGTATGAGAAAAGGAAGGATAAAATGAATGAACAGTTGCCTCCATGTCCTGGATAAGGCACTGTGAGGTCCCGGGACTGGCAGAAAGCCCCATACATCAGCATGCTAGCAGGCCAGATCAGATGCAAACTTTCCTTTCTTTGCTTCTCCATTTACCTATCAACTGTCATTTTTAAAAAGATCTCCATAAAATATCAACATTAAAGAGTAAATATGGGAAAATAGGGCACACCAAAATTAAGTGTGTTTTAAGAATGAATTCAATGTGCAAAGAATGACATGGGTTCGGATTTCTGAGGTAGATTTCCATAGGTAAATGCTTTCCTGTCATTCATCAAGGCTTCCTTTCTATCAAATGAATTCGGCAATACTTTGGGGCACGTTCTTTGTGTGTTTTACCATAAGACATTTTGCATATGTCCATTGTGTTCTTTTTCAAGCTTTCTTTAGGGAAAAAGGCAGTTACTTTGACAGTTGCCCCACTCTGTGATGACAAGTGGGGAGAGGACACTCGAGGAGGTTCTATATAGTTAGTATGAGAGCCTCTATTGTTCTACCTACGCCTGCACCCTATTTCATTTTTCTCCACATTTGGACAGATCGGGAATGAATTTGATTAAATTTCCATCGAAAGACTTATTATATTCAGGAATACGTACCAAAAGAATGTCAATGAGCATAAAACCAAAACGGTCCGCATTTCATAGGAAAGTCTGATTTAAATGATCCTACCAACAAAAAGAAAAGAAATACGCTATTAAAGTGGCCCTCCCGAGGGGTTGTCAAACTGCTTTTCAGGGCGTCCAGAGCCGGCGCCTTCTCTCCCGGGGCTGCTCAGATATTCATGAATCGCTGCGTCTTCAGCAGCGCCTTCTCTCTCCCTCTGCCTCTCTGGCGCGGCTCTCCCTCCCTACCTCCCTCCCTCCCTCGGCTTCTGCTCTTTCTTACTCCTTCTTTCAGCTGCGTAACTACAGCTCCCACTGGAACTTGCACGATCTAAAACAGCTCTCCTCCTGAGCAGCCTCCAGCCTCGCGCATCACCTGCAGCCGGGCGGCGGGCCCCGCGCGCCCGCCGCAGAGCCGCCAGGTAGCGGGGGACGCACAGGGGGTGCCGCTCGGCCACTCGCCAGCCGCAGAGCATCTCAGTGGGATCCGCCGCAGCCCGGGGGGGCCGGCCGCGCCGATGCCCGCGTCTCGGAGCAGCGATGGGAAGAGCAAAGCTACCGCCGGTGGCAACTGAGAGTGGGGAGAGGTTGCTGTGGTAGCCCGACGCTGCAGAATGTGCGAGTGAGGACCCGCGCCCCGCCAGGTTCTCCATCCCGCTCGGTCCTCACTGCCTGCCTCCGGGAGCGCGGCCGGGGACCCGCTCGCTGTACTCACCAGGCGGTGCCACCCTGGATCTTAACTGTGAACTCCCTACTGTGGAAAATGGTAAACAAAGACATGAATGGATTCCCAGTCAAGAAATGCTCAGCCTTCCAATTTTTTAAGAAACGGGTAAGGACCGGTTTTTGTTTGTTTCTTTTGTTTTCTGCTCTTCTCTGAAATGCTTTTGATGGCTGGCCAGGGATAAGCCAAAGGTTGTCTTGCAGAACCCCGAAGGAAAGACGAGCTGCTGGAAGCCCCTGTCTAGCTGGGAAATATACCTGTCTTGATGCAAATTTGTGGGTGGGGGCGCCTCGGAACAGCTGCTTTGGGAGGATGGGGGTGGGCTGGGCTGTCTTAGAGAGGGTTTGAGCCGGAATGGGAATTTCTCAAAGCCACAAGATAACAGGCAGTGTCAGAGAAAATTGGCCCCGGGTACAGTTACGGTTAGTAATTTAGTCAGGGACTAATTCCGTAGCTCTCCTCTCTCTTACCTTCAAAGGGTTCAACTTTTTCTACCCCTTTCATTGACTCTGTCTCAAGTGCTGTATTGCCATCTTCATTAGAAGCCACAGCTTCTGGCTTCCCAAATCCATGCGGCCAATAACTTGCCGCATCTCTATGTAAAAAAATAGCAAAGGACTAGAATGACCTTTTGCAGAAATGATGGAATCCAGTATTTTAAATTCTCTATTTCAAGTCGCCTCAATTTGGTTGGTATGACTGTCTTTCTTTTCCAGAGAAGAGTGGATACTCTGATCCAAATGACAAGAGGGGTTATGCTGCTGTATATATTTATTCCTTCAATTCCTTGTTCTTCCATTCATAGTTGTTAACATCACTTTGCTTATAAATGAGCAAAAAAAAAAGGGGGAGAGGTCTTTTTGTGTGTTTCACAATAAACCGAATGCTTTGTAATTGTCACACTGGTGGTCTGCATAAACCTGCAGATTTATACACAAGTGGGAGGTAAGAAATGTATGACTGTTAAGGGACTGATGACTGACGTGCTCTGAGGGTGAGTTTCACAAGCAACAGAACCTTCTTTCAGTCCCCAGATGTTCTGTCCTGTTTAATTCCCTAGGGCAATTCCAACAAAATGGCTCTCTCCATTCATTCTTCCCGCCCTTCATTCAGGTCCTTTCTGTGCTGTGCCTGACACACAGCCCTTCACTTAACCCACCAGCAGAACAGGATGAATTACACACTGGGCCAGACTACCTCCCAGCACCAAATGGGCAAGCTGGAAAGGCAGTTCTGGAAGGATTAGGTTAGGCCCAGCCAGAGGTCTGTCACAGGCTCCCTTTGACTGTCTCATGGATGAAGCTCAACCTTTCCTCAAGTCCATGGGCCAAATTATACATATTAAAACCAAAGCAAAACCACCGTGTCCTTCCCGCTACTCCTGGAGATCCCTCACTAAGAGAGGCTGAACTGAAGCAAGTCGGTGTAACTTCTCAGAGCTCTGCAGTGTTTCTTGGTTTTCCCTGCAGCCAAAATGTTTCTTTCCAAGGAATGGGCTCGTTGTGAAAATTCATCTCCAGCAGCAAACAAATGTTTTGCTAATAATCAAAAAATATGTCATAACCTATAATTCAGCACTTAAATTCTTTACTCTCTTTGAATTAATGAATTTATTTAGTGGTATTGGTGGGAGGGGAAAGAGAATGATATTTTAAAACTCCTCAGGTAGGTATTTTTTTAATCAACCAAATAGCTGTCAAGTAGAATTTTTTAAGTTGTCACTTTATTTTCTTGGCTATCAAAATGTACTAATCGATATATAATTTACCATCTGGTTTCTTTCAACTTAAAAGCATAATTTACCAATCATCTTCAGTTGGCACCTCTGTTGACCTTGAATTTTGCAAAGATCCAGCCAGGGTTTTATCTATTTGGCAGAAAGAAAGAGGTCTATAACAAGATTTTCTGGCCGGCAGCTTCAACTGTTTTCTAACCTGGGTTAATCAGTTGTTGGAGATAGAATCAAAAATCCCTCTACTGGTCTCCTTACTCCTCAAGGACAGCAAAATCAGCAGAATGTGACTTTGTAGGAAGTCATGGACAGCCCCAAAGATAAATTCCTTGATTTTTGTCTATGATACACAAGTTCTCTGTTCCAGAAGTTCATTTTATTTTGTACAATGACTTTCACTTTGGGCTTTGCTTGTTTGGTTGGTTTTGGGGGCTTTTTGGTTTTTAATTATACAACCAACATGTAAACAAATGTGTAAAACATTAAGACAACGCCAAGATAAATCTTACCTCTTCCCCATTCCTCCCAGATATAACTGTTGCTGCCATGTCCGTGTTCAAAATACCCAGCATTTTTCTATGCACTTACATATACATTCATATACTAGAATGTCTTTGTTTTCAACTAAGAATAAACTATTTTCCTTATATTCTATTGTTGAAGTTCCACACATTTCTGCATATTTATTTTTAACCTAGATGGGCAATCTTACAAAGTGAGTCTTTGTCTAGTGCCCACATAAAACCATGAATAGATCTTAGAAAAAAAAAAAAACATAGGTATTTTAGGGCTCACGAGAAAGACTGAGGTTTGGACCCAAAATGTGATTACAGAAGGCTTAAAGAGTGCTTCTGACGCCTCTGAGACATTCCAAAGGGAGCACAGAGAAGCTCACCAGAGGCGAATATTGATGACCTGGTCCGTCGTTCATTTAGGAGAGTAAGTATAGCCACCATTTATTGAGTGCTTCCTATGTTCTAGAGGTTGAGGGCCAAATACTTTACATGTATGATCTCATTTAATCCTCACAGAAACCCTAAGCAAAGTGTGGCTCAGGGAGATTAAACAACCAGCCCAAGGCCATGTAGCTAAAAAGTAGCAGAACTAAAATTGAAATTTTGTTTAGCCCAAAGCCTATGTTCCTAGTCCAGACTTTTGATTTCAAATCATCCTCCCACCTTTTTCTTTTTCTTTTCCAAGTGAAATCTTTGTGTCTTTACCCAATGTATCAAACCTACGAAGGCAGCCGATCCTCAGCAGACAAGCCTCTAGAAGCTCCTTTCTAGCCCATAGTCTGGGGTTAGGTAGTCTTGGTGCTCTTCCCCCAGATCCTTTGGACTTTGCTTTCTACTCTAATGTCTCAAAAGCTCAACTAAATCAGCTTAATTTCATTTAGTTGAGAATTGCTAAGCTAAACTCTGTAAGAATTCTACTTTCAACCTTTCTGTGTTAATGGTAAGTTAGCATTAGATGCCTTTGGATTATTTTTATTCTCAGAGTCTGTAAAAATTCACTTAAAATGAATGGGAAGATGTCCTTATCAGTGTTAGTCTCTCATTCTGAGAGCTTTTTAAAGTTATCAATAGTGCTAAAGGTGATCCATTTTCAGGGATTTTAAGATCTGTTTATAGTTCGGATTCTTGCATTATGACTCAAAACACAAACAAATGGCATCATCTTCAACTTGATAATCCTAGGTTGGTAAAAAAGACTTCAGTAGCCATAATTATACTGTCTTCTGTAAAATTTCAAAGGCTATCTAGCCACATAGAATTTTGGATTTGGAGTGACCTTAGAAATGCGTGGGTTAAGTGGGTTAAGCCTCTGCCTTTGACTCAGGTCATGATCTCAGGGTCCTGGGATTGAGGCCTGTGACGGAGCAGGGAGCCTGCTTCCTCCTCTCTCTCTACCTCCTTGTGATCTCTGTGTCAAATAAATAAATAAAATCTTTAAAAAAAAAAAAAGAGAAAGAAAGAAATGTTCTCGTTGACCTCCCCATTTTAATGATGAGGAAACAATATTAGGAAGGTGAAGACACCTGCTCAGATTAGAATGGGGCTAAGCGCTGCTCATGTGGGTCGGGTTTTCACTTCCAGATCTAGCGTGCTTTCCTCCACATTAGGCCATCTAACTAGTTCAGGGCTTCATGTCTTGTCCATTCATTTTCTAAACAACATCTAGCGCTCATCTTTATAGAATTAACTGCCTAGTGACCACCGACTTTGACAAGACACTTTTGTCTTGACTCAATATTTTGTGATTTTGTGCATTTGAAAAAATCCTTATATTATATTGTTCTTTAATAATAACAAATTTTATAAATACTGTCACCTATGCAACACTAACTTTGGCAGGCACTGTTCTCAGAGCCTTAAGTATGGTTACATATGTAAGTTCTCACAAAAATCCCAGGGTAGCCGCTCTTTGTCCCAAGATCACAGATGAAGAAACTGAGGAGTATGGAGGTGGAGGAAGTCGACCTAGGGCACACTGCCAGTTAGTGGCAGAATCAGGGTTTGGATCCAAGTGCTTGGCTCCAGAGTCCACAGCCTTAACCACTGCCCACCCTGCCTGTTGGTGTTAACAGACCAGCGTGGTCAGAGAGGAAGTGAAGAGGCATGACTGCCCTAGCTTCCTCCTTTCTCTAGAAACGTCACAAAGCAAAGGTTTCCAGCCTGTTTCTGATGTTTACCCTGGCAGAGCTGTGGAGTGAAACTTAGTTCCTTTGAAGTGGTTATTCTCCACCACTGTTCCTTTAACAGCATTCCTTTACATGCATTTCCTTTTACTGTTCTCTTACGTCTGCTGAAAGCATTGCATTGGAGTGATAACAAAGATCCTCTACCTATGTGGAAGGCTCCATGTCTTCCCAGAGGGCTAACATTTATTGAGCTTTTACTAAGAGTCAGGCACTGTTAAAGCACTTTACTGGTGTAATCCTCAGTATCACTTGATGATGCTTATCTAACATACAAGGACACAGAGCTTCCGAGAGGTTAAGCAACTGGTTCAAGGTCATAGTGTTATTAAGAAGGGTAGCAGATTCAAACTCAGGAGGTCAGCTCTAGTCCCGCCAGTCTTTCCATTGGCATCTCCGGAGTGCACTACCATGATACTAACACTGCTTCAGGGTTGGCTCTCCCTGTTGGAAACTACTGTGAGGATGATCCAGAGAGAATTTTGTGGGGAGATTTTGGCTGTAGCTTTGGAGACTTAATATTTTCCAAGTGACTCCTGGGGGTAGGAGGAATGCTTTCCAACAAATCTGAAGTCTCCAAGATGTATTTGATCATACTTCCTGGCACATAATGGAGACTCTCCTGGCTTCTACTGTGCTTCCTTCAGAGGTAGCTAAAATCTGAGTTGTTTGAGTCCCTCTTGTGTGGGCTCCAACAGCATAAGCACGTGGTCCTGCTCACCCTATATGGTAATATCCGGGCTGTTTACTCACCTGTAGCTCCCACAGAGCAGGAAGGTCCTTAAGGACAGAGAACCTATGACCTTGTTCACTATATCCCTTACTTGTCAAACCAAATTTGTTCAGTGAAAGTATACACAAAATGAATGAATGAATCCTTTTGTTAACTTGTCTCTAAGTCATTGCCTTGTCCCCTTGCTCCCCATTTTTCTTTCTTGAAACAGATTAATGACTTAGAAGTCTAATGCATTTTAATTTCCTCTCTGTTTGGATATGGATTATAAATAAATGAAGACTTTGAAAAATAACTTAAATCTGGTTCAAGGACAAGTTGTCTTTCTGCTTGAGAGCTGGCAGGTCCCTGGGGAAACTTGACCTCATCTTGTTTGCTGCTTTAGTGTCCACTCCACATCTTTTCTGTAATGCTTTTGCTGTTGGCTCAGTTGAGACGCATGCATACTAGTCTCCTTTATTATACACTAATAAAAGTCTGACTTCAATATTATATAGTATTTGTATTATATATTCTCCCACCTGGAATTTAAAAAAAAAAAAAAACACAAAAAAAACAAAAAACACCTTTCCAACTATCATTTTTCCATGTGGTTTTAGGAGCCACTGATGCTTTTTCCACTTTGACCACTAGGTCATTGAAGGGTTGGTCTGGAGCAGGGGCAGGTTTGGCTCCCCGGGTGTGGCTGTGTGGCAGAGTTAGGGTCCAGTGCTGCAGAATATGGGAGAAGCACCATTCTCATGGAGTCCATATGTTGGCACCCTAGTAGCTCTCGAGAAAGCCCGATGCTAGTTAGGTTCTCACTCTGCTACAGTGCTTGGGAAATATTTTGAGTGGAAAGTGTAGCAGAGTTCCTTGAAAGTTTCGTTTTTTGAAGAATTAGTGCTAATGTGCTGCTGCCATATCTAACACCAAAGTGAGAAATATTCTGAGCTCACCCATATTTAATGATCTACAAATGCTTCACAAGATAAGGCAAAACTAAAATGGGTGTGGGCAGCCACTGAAACGCAGGTCCCCTGCCTGAAGAGGTCTGATTAGAAAAACATAAAGAGAAGAACTGTAGGAGAATTGGATCTGTAGAAAAATTTAATTAGTAATTTAGGTCAAGCTAAAGATAGTTCACTAGAAGAAATACTGTGGAGGCAGAGTTTTAAAGTGTCATTTTTTTTTTTTTTAAACACACACCGGTTTTAAGTTTCAGCAGTAAGTCCAAAAAGTTAATATTCTTAACATGGGCAGAGAAGGAGAAGACTCCTGACTTACCAGGGAGACACCGTCACGTGCCCACTGACGACTAGAACCTCAGATCCAAGCTTCTCAGCTTGTCTGAGCGTGGGCTCATTGACTTCTCACCAACACCACAATAATGACAGTTCTTCTTTCCATGGGGTTTAAGAAAGTTAAGTTCACGGTAAATGATTTCCCCAAAGAGTTTTAACTGTAACAATATGCACGACCTCCCTGGAGATCCATGTCCTTCCTGACTGGCAGACTGCCCCAGCCCCTGTCTCAGGCCCAGCAACAAGAAGGGAGTCGCAGTGATGTAGCCTGGTCCATAGTGGAGGGCCAACCTCACCAGGAAGTGGCCATATTTCCCTGGCAGACCGTAGAGTTAGGCTGCAAATTTTATACAATTCTGTGTGGGAGGAAGAGGAGAATGAGGTAGGGGGAAGACAACAGGAAAAGCAGACCCGGCCAGGTAGGTGCTACTCGGGCTTCCTTGCGCTGCTGCTCCAACATTTGGAGACGGGATTACTGTTACAGTTTGTTTACTCTCACACCTATTGCCTCACAGCCTTCTAAAATGATTTCCTTGGTATTTACAACAAAGGAACATGAAAATCAAGGCTGTAAGTAGGGCGGTAGGAGAATCTTCCCCTTGGTAGTGCAAGATGCCAAAATATTACTCTAATTGCTTTACAGAGCCTGCTGTGATATTTTTCTGGGAAGAGTCTACGTAGCTATTTTTATGGCATTGGGGTCACCTTGATCTATTTTCCCTTCCTAGGTCAGGGCATTCACCCAAAATGCCATTTGCTTGGGGAAATGATTGACCATGTGGTTCTTCCCCTCCTCTTCTCCTTTCTCCCCCTTCCCTCTTTCCTTCCCCTTTCCCTCTCCTCTTCCCTTTCTTTCTCCTCCTCCTCCCCTTCTCCATTCCTTTTTCTCCTCTTCTTCCTCCTCTTCTTACCCTCTGTCTCATCTCTAAATGATAAGTTCACATCAAAGCAAAGGAGACAAAAGCCTGAACTGAAATATTCCTGGGTTCACATGCCATAGAAAACCGAGAACTCTCGTTCCTCTAACCCAAGGGCTACGCGAATATCTTTCTATTTCTGAGTCTCTTGCAGTGAGCTCAGGCAGGATGAAAGACCACCCCGGATCAAGATTTTAGTTTCTAGAAATAGCCAGGTGAAATGGGTCCCTAAATAGTTAAAACATTTTAAGGTTCAAGTCCATGTGGGACCAACATTAAAATATACTGAGGAAAAATAAAATTAATAGTTTGAGGATTAAAAATAAATAAAAATATATATATTCAGTGCTTATTGGTCACAACTCTAATCTTTTCTATAGAATGATCTTTCTGAAAAGTGATCTAATTTCCTCTAAATACTGAACCTTTCTGGACCAGCATTAATTTTGGTTATATCACAGAAAAAAAAAAAAAAACTTATGAGACAGAAAACTATAAATATATAGCTTTTAGGGAGGTTAAAAAAATTGGGGTAAGGCTAAGTAGAACAACAAAGGAGATTTGGTCTAGAAATAAATACATTAAAAATGAACTCTCTAGTCTCATAGAGTTTCTCTGAAACCTGGGATATAAACTCCCTGTGGGCAGAGATCTTGTCTATCTTGTTCACAGCTCTGAGTATCTGGTAGATACCCAACAAGTATGTTTAATAAATCAGTAAAAAGAATTTAATCAAGGGGTTCAGGGAGGAAGTGTATATGTAATTGTAATATAATTATCTGGTTAAATAGAGAGGGTATTGATAAAGGCAGGAAGTAAAAATGAAAGAAAATCTTGGCATGATTTCCACTGTTTCTAAGTAGTCCTGTTGCATGCCAACAAATGAAAGAATTAGAAGCTATGCCTTAATGAATAAATGTACTTTAAAGCAGGTAATGCAATGATATACTTGTTTAGTTAGGCTTGGCAGAAGCTAGATTTGAACAATAACCTCTAAGCTGAGTTCTATTTTGATGATTAGTTTGGCATTTTTATAACTAGATGTAAATGATTTTTAAAAATTGATAACAAGTTGGAGGGTTTGATTTAGGAATACTCGTGTCTTTTATGTCAATTGTACTATGACTAACAAGAACAGGTGAGTGGAAATATTAATGATTTCCTGAAGAATATATTTAATGGAATGATAAAGCTTAGGGAGTTAAGAGATAGCAAAGCTATCTATGGCACTGCATTCATGGAGGGAAATTACAGAATCTCTAATCCATCTTTAGGTGAGAAATAAGAAAGTATCTAAAAACTGTGTATGATTTTCACAGGGAAATATGGGTTATAACAATCAGTTAAGGCTGCCTTAACAAAATGACAAACTGGGTAGTTTAAGCCTCAGAAATTGATTATCTCAGAGTTCTGGAAGCTGAAAGTCTGAGATCAAGATGTCAGTAAGGTTGGTTCCTTCTGAGGCTGAGAAGGAAGGATTTCCTTCCAGGCCTCTCTCCTAGACATGTAGATGACCATCTTCTCCATGTGTCTTTTTTTTTCCTTAAGATTTATTTATTTTAGAAAGAGAAAGAGCAGAAGCAAGTAGGGGGGAGGGCAGACAGAGAGGGAGAAGCAGGGAGAAAGAGAGAATCTCAAGCAGACTCCCCACTGAGTGTGGAGCCCAATACAAGGCTCTACTCCATCCCAAGACCACCAAGATCATGACCTGAGCCCATGCCGAATGGATTGTGCCACCCAAGTGCCCCTGCTCCCTGCATCCTTACATCCTCCTCCCTCTATATGTGTCAGTCCAAATTTCTCCTTTCTCTAAGGACAAATTGTAAGGACCTTTATAAGGACCCTAATCACACCTCATTAGTGCCCACCCTTTTAACTTGATTACCTCTATAAAAATCCTATCTCCAAATACATTTTTAGTTTCTGGGGTTAGGACTTTAATATACAAAGGGTGGGCATAATTCAATCTTATAACAGAAGTTTTTCCTTTGCCATTGAAGCCTCATTTATATCTGCAATAGAACATCTCCAATAGAATGGGCTCTAAAGTATAAATTTTTGCTTTATTAAAATTATAAGTAAGTTTTGGGAAACAAAATATTGCTGAAAATATATAACACTGGGGAATATCAGGTGAGACAGAGGTTTGGCAGGCAAAATTATCTTAATTGCTTTAAAGTAATGTGGTAGAAGTGGGAAGAGAGTCATAACCAGAAAAATATTGTTGCTAAGTTTTCATGTAATAAAATGTCTAATATAGCATTTAAGAGCTTACAACTAAATAACAACCATTTGTAAATGAATTTCTCCAAACAATATCAATACAACTGCTTTCTCTTTCAACCGCTTGAGCTCCAAGATTAAGTATTACATAAGAACTGGGACCTGGCAGTTATTGTATACAGGACCTTAGTTATCAGCTTTGGCAGAACCATCATATCTAATTTATTTGTCCATTAGTCAACTCTTCCGTAAGAGGGCCCACACCTTCTCACATTGCTCGTAATAAGATGGTGGTGAAGCCATTGCTAATAATTAGTCTTCTAGCATGAAATGAGTGCTTTAAATCAGGCATTTGAGAGTAACTCTTCAGACTCAGTCTCGATCAGATAGAATTCCAGAATGTGTGATCATTTTTTGATCCCATATCTTGACAATTAGCTCTTGTGTTATACACTTTTATTCTTTTCCAAAAATCAGAGCAATGAACATTTCTAGCAATGCCTTCCTTCCTCAAGTCATTATCTTCCAAATAGCAGGTTCAGATTTAGTGTTGAAACTCACACTTTGAGGGGGAGAGGAGTGGAGGTTTTTTATCATTAACAACTAGTATAATTTAGTACTTGCGAGTATCAGGTATTATTATAGAAATGCGAATATAAGAAAGTATATTTTCCTTCACTGTTCCCATCCTACCCTAACCCCAGGAACTTTAATCACATCTCCCTGTTATATACTCTTTGTATCTTCCTGTACTTTTTTTTACGGCACCTGTCAATCTATAATCACATATTGATGTTCTCAGAGCTTGGCTCCTGGAGTGTTATCCTTATTGAAACAAAAAGATAGGAAATTATACAATGCTGATCTAAGAGGGAGAGAAGAAAGGCATTAACAATAAAAACACACAAATATTTTCAATTTTATTAGTTTTTTAAGTTTTTACTTTGTTTTATTTAAACAGAGGCAGATGCTAAGACTTCTGAGTCTGAGACACATTTATATTCCAAACGGTATTGCTTTTGAAGTCATTGTGTCTTCGGCCGTTTATTGCTCCCTGTGAGGAGATCCACATAATAAATTGCTCTTATAATTTAGCTGTAGGTTAAAGATATTTTTCTGTCCTAAAAGAAATCACATTTAGCATAATATAATCCCACAGGTTTGCCTCAGTTTCCAGGAAACTCAAAGCTAAATTTAAAGGTAAATTTCAGTGAACCAATTAGACAAATCTGTAGAAATAACTTCCCAGTTGCTAAATTTGGTTTTAATCTTGTATTTTTATTTTAACTCTCTTGTTTCGTGTATCTCCTTATAAACTGCCTCAGATGTTTTCAAAAGTAAGATAACATATTATACTAATGCATTGCTATGGTGATAAAACAACAAACACAGAAGAAATCTAGTCCTAAAATATGAAGTGCTGTTCTATCAGCTTCTTGAAAATATGTGCTTCGGACCAGATGAAATTAACCACTGGACCAGAGCTAATTATTAAACTGTAGCTTTGTTATCTCAGATGTAAAACTTAGGCCTCTTAGACTCAAAACTATAGGAATGTTTGCTGCTTGTTCCCTTGAAATATATTGCAATATTCCAAATCGTGTCAAATTGCACTAAATTTATGCTATCTATTGTTGCATTACAAAAATAAATCAAACTTAATGATCAAAACAACCAATTTGTTTTTCTCAGGATTCTATAAATTAGGAATTCAGGTTGACTTATTAGGACAGTCCTGCTCCATGTCACTGGCTGGGTCATTCCTTGGCTACATTTAACAGGTGGCGAGGCTGGACCAAAAAGTTCCAGAAAGCTTCACTCTCATATCTGCACCCTAATTGCTTGCCTCTTTTGACATCTTTCTTTCTCCACGTAGCTTGGGCTCCTTGCATCATGGTCATAAGGTAGTTGGGCGTAGATGTCTGCTGGCTTCCACAACAAGTGCTTCATGAGAGTGGCGGAAGTTGCCCATCTTGTAAGGCTCTGCTTAGGAGTTTATAGTGTTGTTTTCACTGCATTTGATTCATCAAACGAGTCATATGGCCAGCTCACATTCAGGGGAAGGAATAAACTCCACCTCTCAATGAGAAGAGTACAAAGTGAAATTATTGGATGTTTCTATTTGTTCTGCTAAAACAGGATAATTTTCCAAACTGTATCTAACTGCACTAAATTAATCTATAACCTCTTATAATCAAGACATTTTCAGTAACACTCAAGAAGTAGAAACACTCAAACCCTCATAGGAGGAAGGTATTAGGACTCCTAATATGGGATAAGATAAACCCAGGTGGACTCTTACATACATTACTTACAAGCTTTGTAACACTGGGCATACTATTTAATGTTCTATGTGTGTTGCACTTATCTATAAAATAGGTTTAATAACAACACATAACTCAGAACCATTGAGGAGATTAAATGACAGAATGCATGTAACCGTTTAACCCTCATGTCTGGGACATATTTAGCCCCCCAAAATGTAAGATATTATCAAGACAACCTTAAAATTCTGGTTTGTCTCTTTAACCTACCATTCTACACTTTTTGTTATGGTATAACTTGTGATTTTACTCATGAGTCCAGTTAGAGACTCGTTGCTATTAAACCTCTTTGTTTTTGGATTTTATTGTTTAAAGGTCATTTCTCAAAAGACTCCCTCATGGTCAGCAGGTTTACGCTTTTATTGAGTTATTTAGTGGTTTCCAGAGGCTTAGGAACTAGTGAACATAATTAATTTCTCTTCTATAGATACTTGTCCCTAGAGCAACTGCAGTGGGCTGGCGTCATCGAAATAGTACTTCATTTGTACAGGATCTCATTAAATCAAATGACAACAAATTACTCTGCTTTTTTGATTCCATGTGCATAAGGCACTGACAGAGAAACAGATCACTTATTGATGAGATTCTATCTGAATGTAATGCCAAGTCTTGTTTCCTCATCTACCTTGCTCTACCAAGTCAATACACATTTGCTTATTCAAAGGCTTGACTATGTAACTCATGAGCACTTTGAAATACTCTTTAAAATCCTTTAATTGCTCTACTTTCATGAAACTATTTCATTAAAGACTCAAAAGCTTGTATTGCAGGACATTCCATCCTTCTGTTTTCTTTAACTCTAAGATCAAGCTCTTTCATTGGTATTTCCTTTGTCCTATGGACACTTAAACCATCCTTATCTTAACTTTCCCTTTCTCAGCAGGTCTCCCTAGGGACCACTCCCTCCAGGAAGCCTCAGGTGTGGCTTCCCGTGCCTCAACACTGTCCAGGTTCCCTTCATACCTCTATGCTATTTCTTCATTTCCTTCCAGCCTCCTTCTGCTCTATCCTACTTCTAATATGGGAGTGCCTCAGTCTCCAACCATGACTCACTGACCTCTCTTCCCCCTTACTATCTGTGTCTTTACCCTCTCATTCCGGTTCTCCATCTTTCTCACTTTCCCATACATTCTCTCCTTTAGCTCCCCCTCCCCAGCAACACAGCAGTTCCTTCATTCCCAGGCTTTAAATACAATCTGGGGGAGCCTGGGTGGCTCAGTTGGTTAAGCGATTGCCTTCGGCTCAGGTCATGATCCCGGAGACCCGGGATCGAGTCCCACATCAGGCTGCCTGCTCAGTAGGAAGCCTGCTTCTCCCTCTCTCACTCCCCCTGCCTGTGTTCCCTCTCTCACTGTGTTTCTCTCTGTCAAATAAATAAAATCTTTAAAAAAAAATAAATAAATACAATATGTATCTTTCTTAAATTTATCAGTTCATTAAATGTCAGATCTCTATTCCCCCCAACTGTCTACTTGATGTTCCTGTTGAAGTATCTCTGGACACCTTAAACTAATCCTATCTAAAACTGAACTCTTGATTTTCCTTCCCACCTAATTTATTCCTTTCTCTATTTTTCCCATCTCAAGTAAATGAAACTACCATCCACTAATCTGCTAGAGCCCTAACAATTATAATTCTTTCTTCACTTCCAATATCAATGCAATTCCTCAGCACATCCTATTGAATTTATTTCTAAACATTTTTTTTAAAATTCCCCTTGTTTTATCTTCACAGTCTGTTCAAGCCATGGCCATTTCTTGGACTCTTTAATAAAGCTTCTTTACTCTTTCTCCACATCTACTCTTCCCTGCCTTTCTCCTCCTTAACTTTCCCATGAAGAAATCACAACACTTTAAGACAGATTAACAGCTTTCCCATAGTAGTAAGTTTTCTGAGGAAACAAGGCAGTAAAAGAAGAAAGAACCTCCCCAGAGTCATATAGAGAAGTGGCAAACTTGACTTTAGAAGCCAAGCTCCTTCTTTGTGACATTACAGTCTTTTACTCTCAGATAGCTACTGTTTTGTTTTTTTCTCCTTTTCTTGATTTATATTCTTCTTTTTTTAATTGAAGCCTTTTATTTTGTGAAGAATTATGGTATTCAAGAATCTTTGGAAAAGCAGATGCTAAAATGCTTTCATTTAAATCACATGATTCATCCTCATCTATCTCAGGGCAAAAAAGTCACAGAGATTAGAAAAGTTACCCAAGGCCCCAAAATGCTGTCAGAAGGAAATGGCCTAATTCTTTTTTTGAAACTAGAACAAACAGACATGTTCAAACATTAAGTATTTTCAGATTGGGAATCATTTTTCTAGATTGGGAATCTTTTTTTTTTTTTTTTTTTTAATGGCTTACTAAACCAGAGCAAAATATATAATGTTAGGGACCATACTTTTTATGAATTTTACTGTACGTCAACTGACCACTTCGTATAGTTTTGAAAGCCCTCCCTATTCTAGATACATCAGGCATATCTTACCTTGTCCCTTATGCTCCTTGGCATAACTTTCCACTGCTAGTAGCTCAGGAATGAACTGGGCCTCCGTCTCATTCTTTGTATTGTTCTTCTCCCTGATCTTTCCTCCTTTGCTCACTCCTCATCCTTAGCCCACATTTTGCTAAATTCTACATATTTTTCTGTAGCTAGCTGTAGTTCCATGTGATCCATGGAGCTTACCCAGCCACTACAGATTGCCCAGATTTCTTTCTACAAATTTCTCTTCAGCTCTCCATGAATACTGACTTAGTGTACTAGTTACTCTTTATTGATTGGTTATAATATGCTCTCAAAAGTAACATTTTCATAGCACTTAATTTGGAACACATTCAGTGACTTTTTTTCTCCCTCGTGTCTCACAACTCAGGAGTACAGGTATCCTTTGCCTTGATTCGCCAACAAGGATACTGCTGGAGCATCAGAAAGGTTAAGTAACTTTCCACAGTCACACAGATAAGAAAGCCCATTGTCAGCTGACAATATTTGAGATTCTCTTTCCTTATGTCACTCACTTTTCTGGCAACTGTTGTTTTCCATGGACACTGTATGCTCACTGTCTATTACCATAGGGAATTCCATGGACATTCTATGCTCACTGTCTGTTACCCTAGAAACTTGGAAGGAACTTTTTGTTGTCATGCTAGCATCCTCAGATTATTTGGTCTCGAAGTAGAAGGGAACCCACTTTTGTCCATTCTACCTACTAAATAGCTTTTGGCTCCCACTTCCATATACTTACTGACAGTCTGCACTGCCATTTGCCTAGCTCATATCACCTTCATTCTTCCCTGGAGAACTGCCACCACCACCTATCTGGCTTTTGCTGCCAATCTTGCCCACAGAACCCTCCAAACTTCAGTCTAGAAGAGATTTCTGAAATACAAGCTGGAGAATGATACATTTCAGTGTCTCATGATAGCTCTCAAGAGAAGGTCCTAATTACACTTGTATGAGGTGCCTTGAGTAGTCAAATTCATAGAGATGGACTGTAGAAGCTGGGGCCAGGGGAGAGGGGAATGAGGAGTTAATGGGTTTAATCGTAAGAGTTTTTGTTTGGAAAGATGCAAAGGTTCTGGACATGGATGGTGGTGATGTTGTAAAACAATGTGAATGTACTGAATTGCACACTTAATGATTACAATAGTAAATGTGTATTATGTGTATTATATTGTACATTATGTATGTACAACATCATGCATATATTCTCACAAGAAAAAAAGTAAAACACACTTTATTAGATAGGAAATGTCTAAAGAAAAAATAAAGATGAGAGGAGGGATCGGGAGGGCTAAGAGGTAGAAGGTTATATAGGCTTCACTGTTACAAGGTTCCTTGCTTGTTTTTGCTCAGGACCTGAGTTCCATGCAAAACCACAAGTTTGGAAGAAGATTGAGAATGACCTAAACTTCCTTCTGATTACCAGTGGATACAAAAGTAGAGCTTTTGAAATGTGTGCTGCTAAATTCTTGAGAACTGGATGCTTTTTATCCCCCCCCCATGTGGTCAATAAGTGAAATCCTCAAAAGGAATATTGGCATCTCAAACTGTTAGTCAGATCTGCCATTTATCTTTCCTTATCCACATTTTCGGTTTGACATAAGCGCTTCTCTGCTGTGCGTCACCAAAGAATTATGAGACCATTTCAGGAGGTAAAGATGACTAGATTTTGAAAATCAGATAATTACATCTGATTTATGTCTCCAGGGTTTCAATAAATCACCTTAATATCCATGCTTCCTTGAATTTGGTTTTACATTATTTAGTTTTCTTAACTCACACACACACACACACACACACACACACACACACACAAATCCATGTGGATTCCAAGTCTAATTGTAACCTTGTAGTAAGAGATCTGGCTTCTGTTTTTTTTCACATTAAAATGCAAGTTTTTGTTAAATGTTATCAAATCTGGAGGTTTAAAGGTTTGATATCAAAGTTTGAGCTCCACATTACAAAACAACTGACTTAAAGTCAAACTTCTACCCAGTCAAGGCTGTTTTGACTTTGTGATGTCAACCGTATAGCCTAGCTGATTATTTTTGTCTTTAATGGTAGTTTGAAAAGTAAATAAACATATACTTTCTAATATCTTTATTTGCCTCTGATCTAACAGTTCCACCATTTAGGGATGCTATGACCAGCAAAGCCTCATGAAAGTAAGTCTAATACTTTTTTTTTTTAAGATTGTATTTATTTATTTCACAGAGAGAGAGATCACAAGTAGGCAGAGAAGCAGGCAGAGAGAGAGGAGGAAGCAGGCTCCACACTGAGCAGAGAGCCCGACGTGGGACTCGATCCCAGGACCCTGAGATCATGACATGAGCCGAAGGCAGAGGCTTAACCCTCTGAGCCACCCAGGCGCCCCCTAATACTTCTTTATAAGATTATCTTAGTTGCAATTATTTAAGATTTTAAAAATTTACAAATCTTTTCCAATGAAATAGAAAGACTTTAATGGCTTACTAGAAACTGACAAATTGTAAACCATTTTAAATTGTCTAGATCTGATGTATAAATCACCGGAGCTTAATTCTTATAAAATTAAAAATATTCTCTACTTCTTCTCACCTTCTTCTGAAACATTCAGACAGAAAACATGAAGTTCAGCTGAAAACACAGCCTAGAAAAAAACAAGTTATCTAATTTGGAAGACAACGTATGAGTCACAGAATTCTTTGGCCATGGTACTGCCATTTAATTTCCTTCTTTAGGTCTTTTTGCATTCTGTCTGATGGGAAGCCTTTGACATTTTGATTATTGTGAAGATGTATTGGTAATACTTCTAACATTCTTAGAAAATGGAAACGTTTAAGTGACTTGCTAGATCAGAATCCTTGACTGAATGAATCTTTGACCAGCTTCACATATAAGGTTAGTTTTGTCCTCTGTCAAAAACTTTTTAAAATCATTCCTTTCAAAATTTCAATGCATTTGGGGTCCTTTTCATCTTTTTTCCCCCACTTTCACTAATTTCATGTTTGTAAATGATGCCTTCTCTTAAAACATATGATTTCTACCTGCCCTTCCTTTCATAACAAAATCCATTTTTGCAGAGTGATGAACTCAAAGGTTTAATTAGAAGAAAGTTGTTTACTGTATCTGAGTCTCACTTGCCTCATCTGTAAAATGATAAAAGTTCTTTTCACCTCTAAGAATGTACTATTTCTGCAAAATTATTTGCTCTCTTGTTGTGATGTGCAACTAATGCATACACCCACCACTCTCCTACAGTACAGGACCCAATGGATTCTCATCAGGACTTCTTCAAAAGGTTCCTAACAGGGGTCTCCACTGTCTGGCTCTCCTCACTTCCAAACATCCCACATATGGCTGAGCTGCAGACAGATATTTAATATGCAAGTGACAGGTGTGGAACTGGCTTTCTCACAGAATTACAAACCTGTAAGCTAGTGTCCAAGGTCTTCGGCAACAGAACACCCTGTCGGACCTTTCCTACCTTCCCATCTTCTTCCATTCTGTAGGTTCTCTGCAATTACTTATTTGTTCATTTTAATATACTTACTGAGGACTATATGCTGAGTGCCATGCTATGTGCTAGAGGTAATGACAAGCCAAAACAGAGAAGTTCCAGACAAGGCTCTGCTTATGTAAAGATCAAGATGGAAAGAAGTGAGGAGTTTATGAGACATAGCATATAGACCATGAGGCTAGAGCAGAAACCTGAATGTAGGGGGTAACTTTAGAGAATAAAGTGGGGGGGGGGGAAGCAATAGTGTGCGTGTGCACACACACACACCCTCAATAGGACCTAATGGACCTCCTTAAAGAGTTGTGTCTTTTTCAAATGCCATCTTTTCCATGGAAAAGTTCCTTCTCTCCCTAGACCAAATAGTGCTTGCAATACAGTCATTTCTGCCTTTATACCTTCCAAATACTAGACCCATAGAGTCCAGCATAGTAGCCACTAGTTATGTGTGGCAATGGAGCATCTGAATGTGAGAGTTCTGAATTAAGATGTGCTATCAGTGTAAAGTACATACCAGACTTTAAAGATTTAGTACAAAGAGAAAGAAAAAAGAAGAATATGATATGCCTTGTTGATAATTTTATATTGATTACATTTTGAAAGAATAGTATTTTGGATATATTGGGTTAAATAAATCATATTTGTAAGTAATTCTATCTTGCTTTTTACTTGATTTGATGAGGTTAGTAGAGCATTTAAAATTACACATGTGGTTCGCATTTTATTTCTGTTGAACAACAATCTTTTAGGCTTAAAATTCCTGCATTATAGTGAACTTTTATTCAATTATACATCTGTTTATCCCTCTAACAAAGGAGCACACTCACTTGCCCATAGTGAAGATTCAGTAAATATTGTCTAAATTCTTTGGCATTCTCTAAAGGATTTTTTAAAAAGTGGTTCACAATTTTAGTACCAATACCTACTTCTCAACTGAAATGTAGAGCCAAAACTCTGCAGTGAAAATAATGGGGTGTGGAGGGAGGGGGGTATTTGTTCCCCTGGACCCTAAGGAAGCTAACATACTGGACATATGCTGTGACCATGGCAAACACAGTGGGTTATGACTGCTGACTCAGGAGGTTTCTCTATTTCCAAAACAAGAACTTTTATTGCAGTGTATGGAAGGAGCATTAGGACAGAGGATCCTTGTGGTTTCTCACTGTATCTGTGGAAAAAATCTGAGGTTAAGGTTTAAATTAAACTGACATTATAAAGAGCCTTTGTAGTTACTATGTGTGTTTTTACATCTGTTGCTATAACTATACTGACATTGATTATTCTGAGTGATGGTTTATGAGTGATGGAATAAAATGTGGTTTCCTGCTTATGAATATTTTCTGGTGTTAACTTGGTCTTCCTTTATGATGAATCAGAGACCAAGGAAAATTATTAAAAGTATAGAAAACGTAGCACAGAGGAAAAAAAAATTGTTATAATACCAAGTAATTCTAGTATGAGAGAAGGCATTTAGGATTTCTCAACACCACATCTGTAATTTTATGGATTATTTTGTCCTGCCTGCCTTCTGATTTAGACCACTTCTTCTTATGGGTCACAGAGGCTCCCCCAAGGCAACCCTGCATACACATTCACCCTTTTGTTAAGGGTCCTCTGAGGATGAGCTAACATAATTCTTCACCATAAAATGGTTGGAAACATCTCTTTGCCAATTAGAAAAACTGATTTCATGGAAATTATGTTTTATACCTGGAAAAGGTCTTCAGCTTTCGGCTTCTTTTCTGCAGACTTGTTTTCTTTCACTCTGCTATAGGAGTCTTCGACTTCAACTAAACTCATCTCACCTTGTTCCTTGAAATACCTGCCATGCATTCATGTTCATCTCAACCTTCACCCTGCTGCTGACTAAGGGTTCTCTGTGAATGTCTTACAATGAAACTTCCCTCCAAAAGTGGTCAGATTGCTAATGAAAATTAAGTATGGAAAGAATTCTCGTACTATCCCCTCTCATAGGTGGCTAGTTTTAGTTTTAATGGATTGTGGCCTATATGACAAAGTCACTTTACTGTTTGTTGTTTTTTTTTCCTCAGAAGGAATAGAGGGTGTGGCAATGCCTAGAACTAATCAACTCCTCTCTAATATATTATGTATTGTATTGGTTTATATGAATGTTGTTTCTGTTTATTCCTAGGCTCAAAACACTTTCGTTAGAAATAACTTATTCAATTACATCAAGTGTGGTTATGGATGCTAGGATAAAAATGTGTTTGTATATTTGTTGCTGACATCCAGCACATTCTGTGGAGAGGCAGTGGGAGTTTGTAGATAGAATTCTAAAAGGAGCCAGACCTGGATTCTGCATCTTACTTGTTATGTGACTTTAGGCAAGACAAGCAACTTTTTTCGAGCCTCAATATTTTTCATCTATAAAATGATGATGATGTTGACGTTGTGAAGTGTTATGTTTAAGGGGAGGTAATTGCACATGTTTGTGACACAATAGGCCTTCAATAACAGAACGCTGCTTCAAGGGTATTGGGACATATCTATTGGAATCAATGGTAGAAATTTGGCTTTATTTTTACCGAAAAGAGTCCTTATTTTATTGAGTGCTCATTTGTGAAACACTTGTGAATCTAGAACATGAAACTCATATTCTGTAATCTTGGATATTACATCATTCATATATTATCACATTTTACATAGTCATTGATAATATGTGGACCAAAAATTCAACAAAAACAAAACAAAACAACTTCTCTGCTAATTGTTTGGATTTTAGTGTATTCGATAGCCAATATGACCATTTTATGAACCATTACTATAGTCTTTAATAATAATGTACATTTGTACAAATATAGTGTTTTCACAAACATTGTCTTTTTCAATCCTCACAATAACTATTCTGTCCTGAAAGTAGGCATCTGATAGTGGGGAGGATGATGATGATTGGGGAAAAGACTAGCGTAATATCAGCCAGTGGAGGAGAGGTTGCACATAGAAAAAAGCACAGGATGTCTTAGTTCTAATTCTCAATCTGGATTAAAGGAGGGAAATAAGAAACAAAGATGAATTAGGTGCATATTAACTGTCACACATTTTATTTGGTCCTTGCTCAGTCAATTAGAGGATATTCCTATTTGGTAAAGAAGGATGTTGAGGCCCAGGGAGGTAGTAACATGACTAAGGTCACAAGAAGTATTCCCTCCAGAATCCAACCATCATTTCACTATGACTAGGGTGCACCTGTTTTAACTTTAGGCAAGCTGTTTCACTTAATCAATGTTCATTTTCCCCAGCTGTCAGAAGGGTCTAAATGATCCCTTGAGCCCTGGTAACCTCTGACATTTTTGTCTGGGTCAGATGTTGTTTCTTGCTGGCCAGCGTTCAGCTTGTGTGATCTGAAGACACTCCAAGAAATCTCTTGTCCTCCTTCATCTTCCAAACCATTTTATCCATTAGAGTCAATCCTGGATCAGGTAAAGTCTGTGGCCTCCTCGTTGTAAGAACATTACTGCTAAAACGGGCGATCTTCTTTGGAAGGCAAATGCTTTAGCAGCTCCTTTCTCGCCATCAATCCAAATCCATTGTTTCTGATATTTGTTTCCCAGCAAATTTTGTCTATCACTTTTAAAAATTACAGGCCTTAAGTAAAGTTAATTGTCTCCCATTCCAGTTGTATATTTGTTTTGGACCTCCACAAGCACCTGACAATTAATAGCCTTCAAAAATGTTCAAACGTATGAAAGAATGGGTTTGCATTGATAGCATAACACGATGTCCCAGATGAACACTAAGCTGGAAATCTCCATCCATTTCTACAGCTGGAGGAGGCGTGCCCAGTAAGTGTCTCTCTACACAAGTGAAATGTGTATGTGCTTTTGGGTTTGGATTGAAGGAAGAAGGCACTATACAAGGACAGGAGAGTAGATGGGGGTAGAGGCCCTTGAGAAGGCAGAGGGTAAAGTTTGGAGAGATTGTTTAGCATTTGTTTCCTTGCCTACCTCAAACGATGGATTTGCAGAGTGGTGGAGAAGGGGATATCAGGACAAGATACTGAAGGGCAGTATTCTTCAGTGGCTTTGAAACTCAGGAATAATTGAGCCACTTGGGCCCCTGATGATGGCTGAATGGGACAGAGCTGGACAAAGGGGTGTTTTCCAGCCCCCCAAACATCTGCCCCCTTCATCACTTCCCTGCCAGCATCGGCAGGTAGTAGCTGATGTGTTGCAAGGATGACAGAGAGTCACCAGCAAAAGTCGTTATGCAGAGCTAGGAAAATACAAGCAGGCTGGAATCCCAGATGAGATTAAAGACCACACACAAACAACTGGATCGATTTCCGGGGACCTCTGAGGGTAGACTGCATCTGAGTTGTCATTTGGCTACCACCTTTAACCTGACGTCAGTTGCACCAAAAGGCTCCTTGAGGGCTGGGACACATTCAAATGAGTGAATCGGATTAGTAAATAGTCACTTTAGAAAATGCTAACAACAGGGCCCTCTGGGAAAATCATAAAATGTGTTTTCCTTGTGCAGATATCAGGGCTTCAAAAACCCCTCCTTGATTTGAAGGAAGAGGGGAAGAACACTGAGGGGGGAAGCAAGAACTGTGCAAGGCCTGAAGCAGTGGTTCTCCAAGTGGGGTCCCTGGAATAACGGGCATCAGCCTCACGTGGGTACTTGATAGTAACGCAAATCCTGGTCCCCATCCTAGAATTATTGAACCAGAAACTTGGGAGATGGGGTCCAGAAACCTGTGTTTTAACAAGCCCTCCATGTGATTCTAATGCAAGCTTAAGTTTGAGAACCACTGCCTAGTGGAAGGCCACCTATGATGTGGGAGGGAGCCCTGGCAATGGTATCGCTCCTAGGACAGGGGCAAGAGGAACCCCTCTTGGCCCCATTTATGTTATGCCTCTGCCATTGGCCTTCTGCCTTTGCTGGAAAAAATTTCTGTGGAGCCCAGTCCCATACCGACCAGAGTACTGCCCTCCTGTAGATCACATCCCTTTCGTACATGCTTCCTGCTCCCGATGGAGGTTTCTCATACAAATGGCCCCAAACCCTCTTCCAGCAATGGCCATTCTTGGCAGATACTGTTTGGGGTCATAGTTAGGGGTTGAAGCTTGAGCTGCAGGTGGTGGGTTGGAGTCTGATGGCTTGACTGGGGCCTTGGGCAGCCCTAGGTGCCATCACAGATATTTACCTGTGTGTCCCAGACAAATCGCCTACTATCTGTTTTATCTAGGAACAACCCAAGTGACCCAGTTCCAATGACTGATCTGTGAAAAGAAACAAAACCATCACTATTTTTTCCCCTCAGAAATCTTCTAGTCTTTGGAATGAAGTCAACAAATTCTATGCAAATTGCCTTTAGTGTACTTTTGAAAGAAGAGTTAATATTTTTCTACTTGTCTATTTATATTCTGTAACCTAAATGGATCTTTTTTTTTTAAGATTTTATTTATTTGACAGACAGAGAGATCACAAGTAGGCGGAGAGGCAGGCAGAGAGAGAGGAGGAAGCAGTCTCCCTGCTGAGCAGAAAGCCTGATGCGGCCTCGATCCCAGGACCCTGAGATCATGACCTGAGCTGAAGGCAGAGGCTTTAACCCACTGAGCCACCCAGGCGCCCCTAAATGGATCATTTAATCACCATTCTGAGATAGGCCTTGTTTTTTTTTTTTTTACCAGCCTACTAGAGGTAGAATTCTGAAATAAGTTCTGAAAACCTGGGTTAACTAGAAAATTATCAATTGAATTTGAATTTTACGTTAACTTTAAATTCCAAATAAATTAACTTTTCTTCTAATCAAGAACTAAAAATATTTTTTTTTACCACATATCAGCTCTGGAAATTCTTAAATGAGTTTGTTAAAAATTTCTCCATTTCCAGGAAAATGAGAAAGAGCAAATCATTAAGAGCACCATGGAGATTTTAGGACCTGGAAAAATCTATTCCACTAAGACTCATTAGTTCTCTTCAGATCAATATGAAATAATATCTTTCTCTTTTTGGAAATACATTTTTAAAATATTTCCAAGTCTACATCCTCCTGAATTAATATAATTGTATATAATTTAATAAAATTTTTAAAAAGCAGAAGCAAGATTATGTTAACTGCTACCAGAACACATAGCATATCCTTCAAGATAACTAGACATAGGGACTTAAACCAGGCATGATTTCTATCTAAGAACTAATGATTAGAGTTAAAAGATACCTTGTTTTAAATTAGAAAATCCATTATATTCATCTCAAGTTGCAAGCAATGATTATTATGTTGCTATTATATTTTATATTGGTCCTATATTTCAGCTAGAATTGCTGAAGAGTAGAAAAAATAATTATAATAAGCAACCCTATGAAGCGTACACTGGGAAAAGTGAAACTCAAGAGAGAAGCTCCCCATAAGCATGTGTATGCATCATGGCATCCAGAGCTGGGGGCAGAGGAACCACTTAAAGTATCTATTTCAATGACTGATTTTTAAGCCACCTCCTAGTTTTGAAGTTATTTCTATAAGATTCACTCAATAGCTTTGAGAAACAGACATGGTAGCATTAGGCATCACAACGTGATAATGGCATTTGTGCATTTCAAAGTTTGCCTTTTTAGGAACGCCATTCTTTTTTTTTTTAAGATTTTTATTTATTTACTTGACAGAGAGAGAGAGAGATCACAAGTAAGCAGGCAGAGAAAGCAGTGCAAACAGTCTCCCTGCTGAGCAGAGAGCCCGACGGGGCCTCCATCCCAGGGCTCTGGGATCATGACCTGAGCCGAAGGCAGAGGCTTTAGCCCACTGAGCCATCCAGGCGCCCAGGAACGCCGTTCTTGAGTCTATGCCTATATGGCATAGAATTTGTTTTGCTGGCTAAAAGCATACAAAAACTTGGGCCATGCTGAAGCCATTTGGCTGAGAGATGATGCCTAGCTGGGTAAGAAAACCACTGGCTCAAAGTTTATAAACTCATTAGCCTTATCCAAATCCTGATTTGGTTGAATGGCTTAAAAAACCATCAGCTTTATCTTCTCCAAAATGAGAACCACGTGAGCAGCTTCACTCAGTGAATGAATATGCATCTGGGGGCTTCTGGCTTAGTTACAATGATCCACAAAGTGGAAATATTGTTTATATGAGCCACAGTGAAGTTCTAGGAAGAACAGTTTTAAGAGCAAATAACATTTTAAACAGCTACAAGAGAGCTATAAGGAAGGAACTCATTTAATGCCTGATCCTAAAAAAAAAAATTGCATTATTCTGGCACTTCATTTTAGGGACTGAAAGATCGATCAGATTTTCTCTTTGATGTACATGCTGAAGAGCAGCTGCCTTCTTTGCAAGAAGGCCCCATTGAACTTGGCTTGCGGGAGGCCCAAATGCACCCTGCTGTCACCTTCATCCATTGTTCATCTTTCACGTGATAGCTGTTCAAATACTGGAAAACTGTTGTCACGGCCTTTCTGAGTCTTCATTTCCATCTTTTTTATTTGATCTCTACATCAGTGAAGGTTCTTCAGAGAAACAGAACCAGTAGGAGACATATATAAAGAGTTATTTCAATGCTTTGTCTCATGTGACCGTGGGAATGACAAGTCTGAAATGGATAGGGCAGCCCAAGAGGCTGATACTATAATTTCGGGGCAGAATTTCTCCTTTCTAGAGGAAACTTCAGTTTTGTTCTTAAGGACTGTCAACTGATGGAATAAGGCTAATCCATATTATGCAACATAAATTCATCCAGTTAAAGTCAACTGATTGTAGATCTTCATCACATCTATGAAATTCCTTCACAGCAACACAAAAACCAGTGTTTAATTTAATAACCAGGTAAAATAGTGTAGCCAAATTGATACCTACAACTGACCATCATAATCTCTTTCCCCATTCTATCTGTTCTTATTTGGGTGTTCCCTCGTTTGTCAATACCCTGTTAAAATCAAAAGAAAAGTCTAGAAACCAGTACTCCAGGTTTGATTTAACAGGACAAAGGACAATGTACCTTGCTCTGGCCTCAATGTTTCTAATAATGGAGCCTCATTTAAGTAGCCTAGAAAAAAAAATAGACTATTCTATAAGATTTACAGTAAACTAAAATTCATGGGACTTTTCCTACTTGAACTACTTGCAAGCCTGTGTTTCCTATTCCACAATTAGGAGGAAAATAAATCATGAGTTGACCTGTCATAGCTCAGATGTACAAAAGCTCTAGTACATAGTTAAATTTTATTAGCATGTGCACAAGTTATATGTGGGTTTATAGTATCTCAGAACTGAACAAGATCATAAAGAGATTGACTTCCCTCTGCCCATACTTGCCAAGTGCCTATAACTTTCTCTGAAGTAACCTTGACTAAAAACTTCTTGTCTCTTCTGACAACCAATTTCACTTTTGAAAAGCAAACTGAATAATTACAAAATTAATTACCCTTATAATAGACATTCCTCATTTTTTATGCTCTGTTGTGTTGCACTTCTCAGATACCTCATTTTTTACAAATTAAAAGTTTTTGCGTTGGCAGCTCTGTGTTTGTTGCACAAGGCTCTCGGCACCATCTTTCCAACAGTATTTGCTCGCTTTGTGTCTCTGCATCATATTTTGGTAATTCTCACAATACATCGTTAACTTATTATGGTGAACTATGATCAGTGATTACAACTGACTGAAAGCGCAGATAATCGTTAGCATGTTTTAGCAATAAAGTATCATTTTAAAAAGGTATGTACATAATACTGCTTCACATTTGGGCTATAGTGTAGTGTAAACCCAGCTTTTATATGCATTGGTCAATGCAAAAGATTCATTTGACCACTTTATTGCAACATGCCCTTTATTGTCACGGTGTAGAGCTGAACTCACAAAAATCTCTAAGGTGTACCTGTACATGCGTATTCATTTTACATACTTAGAGCTCACATGCCTTCCTGTTACTACCAGTGACTCATTTTCCAATCCTCACCACTTGTTCGAGAGCTAGGATTGTTACCTTTCAACAGATGAGAAAACACTCAGAGGTTAACTTAGTTGCCCAAAGTCACTCATTTAATAAGTGGTAGAAACAACACTTGAGATCACATCTTCTTAACGGTACTAAGACGCTGAACTAAACACTGAAGTGGACAAAAGCTAAAACTATGAATAAGTAGGTAGATGAAAACATTGGATCAGGGCCTTCAAAATGTGGATGATCTAGATTCAAGGAAACTGGAACAGAAAATAGGGCTGTGAAATCTCCAAAGATTGGCTCTGCTAGTTCATTCAGAGCCTCACAGAGTTACAGGTGCACACTTAGCTACTAATACAATAATTCTTTGCTGATCTTGATCCTTGCAAGACATTGCTTAGGATACTAAGTGACACAAAGATGCCCAAAGTGAAATCTTTATCTATAAAGCATTTACAGTCTAATAAGGGGCACAGCTTAAGAAGCTGAATCACCATTATAAGTCATCTCTCCATTCCTTCACCCATCTACTCATTCAACAAATACTTAGGAATTTCTATATGCCCTTAAGACAGTCATGAATAAGATATAGGTAATGAAATGGTAATAGGAAGTATACTTTACAGGGTAGAGACATCTTTCTACAGAGAAAGGCTGCTTGGAAGATTGAAATTGAAAGAAGCTTTTCACCCAAAAGAGGAATGTGATGAAAAGTCAAGTTGAAGGTTCCCAGTAAAATGGTTCAAGAACTCCTACCCTCGAACATTCTCATGCTGGCCTTTGTGTATTTTCAGGGGAAGTGACTAAGCAGGCAACAACTATAAGGAGACCAGTGATTTTTCAAAAGGGTGGCAAGTGAGAATATTAAAGCCTGATATAGTCAGAAAGGCAAAATTCCAATGGATGGAAAGGCAAAAGCACCTAGAGATGAAATTATAAGTGAATCACTGGTCATCACCCAAGTCAAAGAAATGTCAAAAGCAAAAAAGTACTATGGAAAGAATTGGTCCAAGGACATGTCAGGAATTTTACTGCAATTCTTGAGGTCTCATACCCTTCCTGAGAAGAAGGAATAGGAGCAGTGTTGGCAAAGGAATTAGTTTTATGACTGAACCCCCAAGGAAATTCTCAAGGTATAGATGAAGAATTCCTATTTCATGTATGTATTATGAATTATTTTCTCCTCATCCTTCTAGCACGACAGTATGGCAAAAAAAATCTTCTGTATTTCCCTTGACCCCAGGAGGGGAACATACCTCATGGTAATCATCCATGAAAGTAAATACTGGCTAGAGTCATTAAAGAGTGCATGAATCATAGTGCTATATAACATGACAGATTCACATGAGAAGTTTGAAGTTAGAATCGGTTTCAAGGAGAAAGATACTTAATGGAGTTATAATGAGCATTTGTTAAGATGTTTTCAGAGCCAAGATTTCAAATTTGGGTAAGATTTGGCCTCAAACCTGAGATGAACAAAGGAATAAAAGCCATCTCTGTTGACAAGAACACATGAACAGCCAGAAGCTCCAAAGATATAGGATTTGTTAGGAAAAAAACAAATAATCTGTTTTGGCTGGCATCTGGCACAAGGGTAGGTGAGTTGTGGGGAATGGGATTATAAATTGTGCTAGGGCCAGAGCATGTGGAGACTCCAGGGAAAATGCTGCACGGAGGCCTGGCCCATATTCAGTAGACAGTGAAGAGCCATGGACGGTATTAAGCAAGGCAGTAACATAATCAAAACCTGGTCTGGGGAAAATGGATGGAGCAAAGTGGAGGGTGGATTGGAAAGGGACAAAAGAAAGAAGGGAAATGAGGAGGCTTTGTGCTTCAGTTTAAGAACCACGTGGACTGTGACTCTTAGGCTCCAAAAAATGTTCCTTTGGAGCAAGAAAATGTACTACTGAGTACTAGTCAGCTGTGTGTTGACCAGTTCTTCTTTCAACCAATAGCATTTCCTTAATATTTGGTTCACTAGAGAGAGAGACAGACCTGGAGCCCAAATCCCACATTGTCAATAATACTCTATTTTTGTTTTACTTTAGTGGATTTACTTTGGTGGATTTACCAAAGTACCCACTAAAACCCATTCAAGAAATTTTATTCCACGTTTTTGGAAAATTCTTCCCTATTTTTTGATGAGTTCGGATTTGTTTCCCTTATACTCAGAACATTTGCCCTGTGGTGGTGGTTGTTGTTTTAAATGAAATGTAGCTGTTTATTTCATTTCACCCATTTCCTGGACATGGATGAATTATTATTTTTTTTTATACCTGCTGGCACTTGATAGAGTTCTCAGGGACAGCTGGATTGAGGAAAGAAATGAAATCTTGGTTATCCTCAATTCAGCATGTAAACAGAGACCACAGGATCAAAACTTGTAAGAAGAGTTTGAATTCAAGTAATTTGACAGCTTTGATAGCCACCTGCAATATATCTCATAGTCTATACCTCCATTTCCAACAAAAGCAGCCCCAATACCATTTTCCTCTTTTCCCAAACCAGGGCTGACATTCAGTTGGAATGCACAATAAGCCATACTGATTTTGAAATATCGAAACATTTCTGTAAGAGTCCATAAATACCACTGTCCAGTGCCCTCTGAGTGTCACCTCCCTCCGATCAACCCAGTTGTTCCCTCCTGGCCCAGGACTCTTCAAGCACTGCCCACCATCCAGCCAGCAAAGAGGGAAGCCTGGGACATGAGGGGCCCTATGGGAGGTGCCTAGGACCTACAACCAACATCCATGGTCTGTGTCCCTGATATTCAGCTTGGGAAATATTTTGAATTATTATATCTATCTAATAGCCATTTTCTCTTCCTGTGTAGTTTCATTCCTTATGTCCAAGGCCACTGTGGTCTGCATTAAAAAATGCACACTTGCTGGAATCTGGGTGCAATGTGTCTCTGCCTGTCACCAGGTAGACCGTAATCTCCACAAGACAGGAGATGCGCTGCTGGTACTTCCTCAGGGAGCTTCCCTAGAGTTTGCAATCCAAAAGGAAACAGAAGACTGCCTCCAAACTTCAATATGAAAAAAAATGATGTGGAGAAGGATTCTGATTGGCTCTGTTTGGGTCACATGCCAACCCTTGAACCAATCACCATGGCCAGAGCATGGGATTCAATCACCGTCTGCCTGAATCACAAATCTGTCCTGTTCAGGCAGCCATAAACTGTCCTTGGCAGGCGCCCCAAATTAGAATCTTTGAAATGAGTAGTTCCCAAATAAGAAAGTGGAGGTAGAACAGTATTATATAACCTCAATACCTGACTTGCTTGAGTGCTGGTTTTATAGTAAAAGACTGGCACAGCATGACGGTAAGAAGTTTCTATCAACCATATAAATGTTGCATATGAACATGTAAAATGTTATATATGAAGCTCTCCCCACAAAGCCAAGGGTTTTCTCTTTCCTTTTGGGATTTCTTGAGGACCGTTGCCATGCAATACATTAAATACATATTCCTGGATTATGTTTCCTTTGTTTTCCTTTTTTTCCATTTCCTTTTTTAAAAAGAATTTATTTATTTATTTATTTATTTATTTATTTATTTATTTATTTATTTAACGAGAGAGATAGGGAGCACAAGCAGGGGGAGCAGCAGAGGGAGAGGGAGAAGCAGGATCCCTGCTGTACTCCGGGCTCAATCTCAGGATTCCAGGATCATGACCTGAGACAAAGGCAGCTGCTTAACCTACTGAGCCACTCTGGTGCTCCTCTACTTTTTTTTTTTCCTTTAACAAGTCAGCTCATACTGATCAATATTGATATCCATTTACAGATGACACCATTTGAGGAGGGAGCAGGATCATCGGGGACAATGGTACTGGGATTTTTCTTTGATTCTGACTATTTAACTCTATCATTAGTCTTTTTATTATTATTACTATTATCACTTACATGCCACAAAAATGCATCTGTCCTGAAAAAAAAATCTTTTTTTCCTTCCCCAGTTACACAGACTCATATTCACAGTGATTTTCCTCTCTCTCAGTTGTCCTGAGGTCAGGGAGTTTCCCAGTTTTAGCAATTTCCATAGGATCATCAAACATCTGCAATTCATTCTCCACATTTTCAGAACCTCACACAATTTTTGGACATGGTAGGCCCTTAGTAAATATCTATTTATTAGCTGGCTCTCTTCTTGTTTTCAGAGAACAATGAAATCTTACCATTTTCTTTGTAAAACATGAAGTGAGGAAAAAATAGAATACCAAAATAGAAACCATTACCAATACAGCATAAGCATCATTTAGAGGAAAATTGTTTTTGCATAAAAATGAAACTGAGTGTGCTGTGTGCTTCTCTTACAAGAGGACTCAACAAAGGAACAGAAAGAGCAAGGAGTTGTAATGAGTCCCCATTTTGGGTGTTGTGAACTATCTCTCTTTCATTTAGCACTTGGAATTTAATTAAATAATGTACATAGTTCAAATAATGATACTTGATTCAGTCTTTATTAGTACAATTTAAAAGTATTTTTTAGCAACTGCCTTAAGACCGTAAGACTATCTTAAAAGCCCTATGGGTTTTTTCAGTTTCTCTAATGGAGGGAATACAAAGTTACAGTAGAAAGTGACAGGAATGCCAAGCAAGGAGAAAATGTCATGGATTACTTGCTGAGTGCTGCACACATGGCAGCAGGGACTCCACATCACATTAGCAGAACTCCAGTGAGTAAATAGCCTTGAATCTGTGACACAGATAGAGAGGACTGCAAGGCTTTCCTGCTCCCAGGCTGCACTTTACAGCTGAAGGCAGTGAAGTTCAGTGGTTTGCATGACTTCTTCAAGGTAGTCACAAAGCCAGGACTAGAATCCAAATCTCTCAAGTTAATTCATTGTTCATTCCTGTAGAAAGTCATTTTTATATCTTAAATGTATTTCTGTTCCTAAATTGTAGGGAAATCCAAATCACTTGTAAACTGACCGCTCAACCTCAGAATAACATGAAAACAATAATATACTTGCTGTTTAGTAACATTTCATGTGTCACACCTGACCCTACCCTTAACCATAAAAATATATTAAATTCATAATATACCCAGAATGTGAAGGAGTCTAACAGCTATATGAAATAATAAACCTCTGACACTAGATTAGACTGAGGGGGATGGAGTGGGGAGAGTGGAAGAAAGGAAAGAGATGGTCTTTGAAGGACAGTGTCATAGAGCTCCAAGAGGGATGCAGACTGGTGCTTCCACTCTGATAACCCCCTCCCAGTGCACCTGGCTAGGTCTGCCTGGTGACCTCCTATTCATCCTACCTGAACCCAGACCTCCAAGCCCTAATTCTTTTCATGTTCCTTTGAGCTTTCCCTGACCCTTATCTAGGTCGCACAGAGCTTGAAAATAAAATTTTAAAAATTTAACAGCCATTTGTAAGTTGCTGTTCTTTCTGTCCCAAATCCATCCCCGTCACAGCCTTCTTCTGCTTCAGTGATGAAGTCACACTAGCTTTAACAGTTTTACAACTGTTGATTCCCTGGTTGATTCTTTTTTTTTTTTTAAGATTTTATTTATTTGACAGAGAGAAACCCAGCCAGAGAGGGAATACAAGCAAGGGGATCGAGAGAGGGAGAAGCAGGCTTCCCACTGAGCAGGCAGCCTGATGCGGGGCTCGATCACAGGACTCCAGGATCATGATCTGAGCTGGAGGCAGAGGCTTAACCGCCCAGGCGCCCCTCCCTGGTTTATTCTTAAGAACAACTGCTTCTTAGTTTTTATTTCCTGTGTCTTGAATAGTACCTGGCTTTAAACCAATCAAAAAACATTTCTTCATCACTTTATGCTGGGAGCTGTGCTAAACTCCGGGGAGTAATAATGAACCTCTTTCTATGGGAACTTCAATTCAGAGCGAAGGCAGATGGGAAGTGCGGAGGGGTAAGCTAGGAAGAGGGAACACACAAAATAAACTTTGTGAACAACGTGTTGAATGTCCTATTAATGAGTATGGGAGAGAAAATATTGTCTTGGTCGTGTGAAACACACATTCTAATAGGAGAAAAAGATAAATAAAGCAGAGTCAATATGTGTGTGTGTGTGTGTGTGTTCCCATTTTAACAAGTAAATACCAAGATGATTAAGAAGCAGTGGGAAGTCAGGCAATGGGAAAGTGTCCCAAGTATGTGACTCTTAGCAGGAATACCCAGATGAGCAAGGTGGGTGAGAAGGAAGTCTGTGCACGATCAAAGACTTAGGAGAGCAGTTTTTAAGACAACTGCAAATCAAACAATATGGCGGAAGGTCTGGCGGCAAGGAGGACACAATGGGAGATGAGAATTCAGACCCTCGGGGACTTGGTATCCAAGGCCAAGGAATGCAGATTTTACCATTTAGATGTTTTTCCATTTGTGTGGCACTTATTAGTGGGTCATGAAATCAACTCAGTGGGTTGTCATCAACATTTTGATGGACTAGATTAGAATAGAAAATGTGAGTGCATTTCCTGCAAAAAGGGTGGTGAATTTGGGGGTGGTACCAGTTGTCTCAGTTGCATACCTCTCTATACTCCTTATAAATGTATATGAGTACAGGGATTTCTTATGGTACATCAGTCTTGACCAAACAGGTTTGAAAGTCACTGCTGCTTGTGATGGGGAAACTGAACAATTTAAAGTGGAGACAAGATCAACTTTTGTGTTTAGAAATATGTTGTGATTCCATTAAGAACAGATTTACAGGGCAAGGCCATTTAGAAGATGGCTTTCAGAATCCAGAAAAAAGATAATAGACTTGAGAACTAAATGATAGATAAATTTGATGATTCATCTCTTCGCTCCATTCGCACTGCTACTATTCTGGCTTGGCCCTCATCATTTCTTTTGTAACCAAATCCTGACTCATCTAGTTCCTTGTGTTCTTGACCATCTCATATCCATCTTTCACACCGAATTGAAGACACATCTGACAATCTGACTTTCCGGCTTACGGTGCTTCAGGGACCACTATTTGCTCCATGCCCCAATCTTTCTGTCCAGCTTCAGTTCCTGCCTCCCCTCTTTGGGCTCATTTCTACACATTCCATGCAGACCCTGCCTCTATATTTTGGCTTCTGACATCCTTTCTGCCGGAAATAGCTTTTCCAGTTTCATTCATCTGGCTTCCTTGAATTCAACCCTCATCCTACTTCCTCCAGACAGCCTTCCTTGATTTCTCCCAAGTGGGCCAAATACCCGCTATCTTTTTCTTTGCAAGGCATTGTGTATAAACCTCTCTCATTACATGGAGCCATAATTATACAACAAATATTAACCAAATGTTCACCCAGTGCTAGGTACTGGGCTTACTTGCATCATTTCACTTAGTCTTCATAAAACCCTCACAAGGTAGGTATTATTGCCCTAGGAAGGTGCAGCAATAGTTCCGGTCTTTTCAGCCAACCAGTGTTGTTCTAGAGCTCATGCTTTCGATTGTTCACTACATTATACACTTACTACATTATGATAAACCACAGGTTCTTGGGTAAGTCTCTGAATGCCAGCACCCTCGCTCAAAGATCATGCAAGCAGTTGCATTTCTCTCTGTCCCCACCAACCAGTAGAATGCCCAGCAGATAGCTGAGCTGGTGCTGAGACCTTTAAATGCTGCACAGTAGGCAAGCCAGGGAGGTCCTGAGAAGTGTGCACTGGGTCTGGCAATGAGGCTTATGGGCATCTTAGTGAAAACTTGTTTCAGTGGGGTGAGTCTTTTTGTCATGTTCCTCACTTTAGAATCTGCAAATATTAGGTGGTCCATAAATACTGTTTATGGAATAAACAGCAATGGACTGAGGAGTCACGTGAGGTGGCTTTCTTGACAAAGCATGGCTAAGAAGGAAAGGAGTTCAGGTGGTGGTGAAAGAGTTTCTGAAACAAGGAAGTCTGTGGGTAAAAAGAGGGGTGTTCTGTGTTTAGTTTGCTCGCTTTTTTAGAGATGTTGCAAGAACAACGTGTTGAATGCACTAAGAGACAGTGGCCAAGAGAGGGAGAGGTAAAAAAAAATTAAAAAGGGGGATTTCTTGGAGGAACTAGGAGGGGAAGTTTCCAAAGCTCTGGTGAATGATCTCTGGACAGGCCGCTCTTTCTTTCCCAGGGGTCAGCCTAGCACCATCATATTCCAAGCCTCAGTTTTCATTTGCAAGGGAAATAACAAATACTGTCCATTAGATAAATTACCTGAACTTTTTCTTGCTTCTTCTTCTTTTTTTTTCTTGTTTCTCCTCCTCCTCCTCCTCCTCCTCTTCCTCCTCTTCCCCCTCCCCCACCTTCTTCTCCTCCTCTTCTTCTTCCTCCTCCTCCTCCTCTTCCTCCTTCTTCTCCTCCTCTTCTTCCTCTTCCTCCTCCTCCTCCTCCTTCTTCTTCTAAATTTTCTAAATCCAAGGAAAATCAATTCAAACTAAAAGGATCAGCCCATACCTTAGGGACTGAGAAAAATGTTACTTCTATTTCAAAAGGAAGCTTTCTGTCACTGAATTCCTGAGCTTTTTCTATTTAAAACTTGATGGGGTAGGGTCTGGTGAGTGCCTCAATGGGGAGGAGGAAGAAAGGGATTTTATATTTGCAGAACTGGAAGTACAGGGCAAAGGCTTTGTTTGCTGTTGAATTCTCTGAGAACTTGCTGAGAACCTGTGGGAGGGGAGACTGCTGGCAGCTGTATGAGGAGAGGGAGCCCTGGGGATGGAGCTCTGTGTGTCCTCTCTTTCCTTCCTCTTCTCCCATTCCCCCTGGGGAAACACCAGGTTAGACACTGAAAATCTAAAACAGGATGTAAGTACGTTGGTCAGTGCTGAGAGGAGAGGACTGGGAAATCCCAAGGGCAAATAGCACAGAAGGATGGGGAATTCCAAAAGCCACAGGGTCTTATCAGGGCATCTGGCCTGGGGAGGTACCACTGTGGGAGGGAAACAGTTACATGCAACGTATTTATCACCTTGATAGAGGATGGTAGCAAAGCACATTAAGAGCTATAAATGAATATGGTTGTCAAAAATAAGTAAGCAATTCCTATTTTTATTGCCTACTATTTGTAAGACCATATGCCAGCCTCTGGAGAATTCAAAAAAGCCTAAGAAGCTGTTCTCACCCTTATGGTCCAGTTGGAAAGATGACATAGGCATAATAACAATCAGTGAGCATGTGAGTTCCAAGGCTTGGGGAGCCTGGGTGGCTCGCTCGGTTAAGCTTCTGCCTTCTGCTCAAGTCATGATCCTGGGGTCCTGGGATAAAGCCCAGCATCAGACTCCCTGCTCAACAGGGTGCCTGCTTCTCCTATTCTTTCTCCCTCTCTCTCCCCTGTTCTCTGTTCTCTCTCTCCTGTTCTTTCTTTCTCTCAAATAAATAAAATCTTTAAAAAAAAATTCTAAGTTTTCATGTAAGTAAATAATAAATACTACAGATATTCAGAGGAAAGAAAACTATGTGATGACCCATATATCTAGGGTGTATAAATCAGATTACTACCACTGACCTTTTATTATATCACTGTTATATTTTAAGAGCCATGCTGTGAAGACCCCTCAGGCACCAGGATTTGTTTCCAGGAGCCTTCTCCTGATTTACATTAATGTTATAGCCAACCCCCCAGCAGACTTTTCTTCTGGAAAAGAAGGAGGTGTGGAGGTCCCTTTTTATAACCAATTGGGTAATTCCCACTAGAAAACTCGATTGACTATATCTGAATTGAAAGTAATTGTGGCATCACATAAACAAAGTCAGTTTTCTCTAATAAAAACACATGTCCCCTGGAAATTGCATCCAGTGTCAATGTCAAGGTTACTTGGATTTTAAGGAAAGCACAGCTCTTTACTCCCAGAAAACAAAAGGAATGATGAGACAAGTATCATTATGGATTCACAAAGAAGTACCTGAACACTCTGTTCTGCATCATTTGATATCATAATCAACCAAATCATTTTAAATTAAGAGTAGTATCTGTTTATTATTACATAAGAGCAAAAACAAAAAAACAAAACAAAACAAAAAAACCACAAGTGGAAAATCCCTAGAAGCTGGCCAATCTATTTAATGACTTTGGGCAATTTTCTAGTCTGAAGGATTGCTTTTGGATATCATTTTTTTAATAAAGAAATTAATAAAGCCGGAGCAGACTGGATTTCACAAAGAAATTGGTTTAAGATTTTATGTAAAACACTCTTCAGTAAGACTAGCCATATGGTTAAATGGCAGCGCCTTACTCTTTCCCCGCGACGTCTCAAGAAGTAATGGCTTGATTCTGGATCTGCTCCGGGTAAGGAGGATGTCTCACCCTGGCCTAGGTTTGTTTACAAGGCTCTCCACCAACGGTTGCTGCGTAGCTCAGAATAAAACCCAGGCCCAGATGGCTGAGGAGCCAGGGCAGCGGCTCACATCCGGGCATTCACTTCTCTCACACACACAGCTGCTGCAGCCTTCCCAGAGCCATTGTGACTGGTCTCTGAGGAGCTCCCAAAGCCACTCACAGGCAGCTACTCCCTCCAGCAGAGCCTGAGGGGACACAATAGGCCAGTTGTAGCTCCAGCCCCCTCAGGGACAGAGGCAGTAGTGCTCCACTCAGCGGTTTTGGAGGGCACCTTGCCTGACGCCAAGGCCTGAGGGAGAGCCACGCGCATTCCCTCACCACCCAGCCACTTTCTGGAGATGAGGTAAACATCATAAACGGAGTGCTTAATCTGGCCTGTAAAAACCACTTGGGAGGCTATAAAGCCAACTAAATGCGTGAAGGAGTAGCGGGGAAGGGACATGTTGAAGTCAGAATAAGGACCCAGGAGGAGGAGATAAAGTATGTCATGAATGCCAGCAACAGTCCCACAAAAAGGATCACTGTATCTATTTTTGTAACACCTTTCTCCCTGGTGCTTCTGGAAAAACTGGAGTATTTCTAAATTTCCCTTGCTACATTCTCTTTGGAGAGAGAGAAGGAATATCACATTCCCATATCCTTAAGACTCAGAATGGGTTAATTTGTTGAAGGTTATTCGAACACTTTCTAATGAAATATCATCCCCACCCACACCTGGCCCTTCTGAAATGTGTTAGGGCACAAAACACATAGCTGCTCTTAGGAGACTTGAGTAAATCACATATTTCAGTAAGTTGAAGTGAAATATAATAGATTCTAATAAGCAAAGTCCCTTATCTTACAGAAATACTAGCTTAACACCCAGATCCAGGCAAGTCATTCGGGGTTTTTTTCCCCCAGAAAACGTCGGTAGAATATGGCTGTTTGTTTCAAGTCTCCAATTCTTCTTTGCAGCTTGAATCTTTCCTCTGAAATTCAGACGTAGGGCATCTGGGTGGCTCAGTCCTTAAGTGCCTGCCTTTGGCTCAGGTCATGATCTCAGGGTCCTGGGATTGAGCCCCACATCAGGCTCCCTGCTCAGCGGAAAGCCTGCTTCTCCTCCCTCTGCCTCTGCTTGTATTCCCTCTGTTGCTGTCTGTCGCTCTCTCGCTCTCTCTCAAGAAAAGCTAGAAGATATCAAATCATTTTATTTCTACTTCATAGAATTCTACTTCATACTTAATTCCACCTGGTAGAGTAACTTTGGGGTGGGGGCGGGGTAGTGGTGGCACCTTGTTGGCTCAGTTAGTTGAGAGTCCAACTCTTGATTTCAGCTTGGGTCCTGGTCTCTCAGCTGTGGGATGAAGCCTAGCATGGGGCTTGGTGCTCAGCACAGGAGTCTGCTTGAGATTCTCTGTCTCCCTCTCTATCCCTACCCCCCAGCTTACGGGCTCTCACACTCTCTCTTCCCCTCAAAATAAATAAACAAAATATTTTTTTTTAAAAGAATAACTTTCAGGAGTCAAATGGTAACTTTTAAATGTGTGCGGTCTTTTGACTAGGGTTTTGTTTTTGGCAACTTTATTTGTTTTCTTGGGTTTTTTTAAAATTTGTTTTGTTTTTAAATTTAGTTGCACTCCCAGTTTGCCATAGTCCTTACCACTCCTTATGCTCATATGCTGGTCCTAGGGCTTTACACATTTCCTGTTCCCACCAGCCTCTGAAGACATTGAGTTTGCCAGCTTCGACCCTGATAGAAATTGAGTCAATGACTTGCTTAAGCCATTAGGTCTAGTTTTGACCATAAAATAATTCACAGTATGTCTTTGGGCAAATTACTAATATCTTTGGGTCTCTCCCAATTCTGAAATTCTATAAAGACATCTATTGTTTATTTGACAGCCTTTGATCAAGGTCATCTGAACTCTTTTGGGTAATTCTTAGCTGGGCATCAGATGAAATGACAATTCTCTATGTGATTCCCAGTCACAGTGATTTCTAATACACAACAGATCACTTTACTTTATAGATCAATGTATACTTTGAATTGAGATATAATGTCTCTAAATTCTCAACCTTTGAGAAAACCAGTTGTTTTCTCTATAATGTAATGAAAGCTTAGATTCAGTCACAAGGACATTCTTCCATTATAAATTGAAAAATTGTAAGACAGTATTGCATGAGATTTACTCTAAATAGAGGGGTCCATAAATTTAAGATTTACATTTCAGTATACCAAAATTCTTAATCAGTCAGGTCATATAAATTCATTTGAAGATAATAAATCTCCTTAAAATTCTATTCATAGAAATCCCAAAGTTAAATCTACTTGGCAAAAGAGACATTGAAAGTAAGCCAGAATAAAAGATTGAATTTAAAATACAAGGTTGGCAACTAATCAAGAATGGTCACCAGACTTCGAGCTCAAAACCCTCTGAATAAGAGTAATAAAAACCATTTTCCATCTCTAATGAAATTTAGTAATTTTTAGATTGATCAAAAACACATTTAGTCCTAACATCAGGAAAAGAGATTCTATTATGGTCTCAAACTTTTAGAGTTTCATTTAGACTTTCATTAATGAATCAAATAAACACTTTGAATATACCTACTAATATGCTAATGGTACCCTGGAGTGCAAGAAATACTCAAGGATACCTCCCAAATATTAACATTAGGATGGCAAATTCAAAAAGATATTTTAAATGGCTACTGAAAATAGTACATATAAATTAAACAATTAAAAGTCACATATGTAACCAAAGAAATATGAGGACTTTAACTGTTTGAGATTCTTAAAAACTTTAAAAGAAACTATTCTTTGAAAAATTACACTGTGAAAAGAATGAACACTGAAACACCCATGATCAATGAATATAACAATGAATACAACAGTTTTTATTTTGTCAGGTATTTTTTTTGCTTCATAGGTAGTACCTATATTTTTACATTTGTAATTATAGTGATTGAATAATTCTGTATTTGGCTTTTTTCATATAATTATGTTCTAAGCACTTTCCATTTTGCCAGAGTCTTCTATTTATCTTTAGCTATAACAATATTTCATCAAATTGCTCAATTCTTTCTTTGCTATTGCAATCTTAGTTTCTTCTCAGTCTATGCTTAAAATATTTCATTGTAATATTACTAACTATAATTGAATAATGACATTTCATTTCTTTATTCTTTTGGTATATGCTGATCTCACTAATTGGGTTAAATCCTCAGGAATTTCAAAGATCATGGAAGACACATATTAAGGCAAGATACATTTCAAGCATTCAGTGACCACAAGTCTCATAATTCTGTAATGCTTTTAAAATTATTTTCTCATAAAGAAACAGATTCTGGATTCAAGGCACCTTTGCTCAATACTGACATTGTGTCTTGGGAAAATTTGCTTCAGCTCTCTGTGCCTTTGTTTTCCCATCTGTAGAATGGGGTTAGTAATAGTAAAATTGTTCTGAGGATTAAACAAGACAATGCATGTCAAACATTTACAACAATGTTTTTTATATTTCAAGTGCTATAGAAATAATATCCCTTTTCATATTAGAAAAGCTTTATACATTCTTTGTGCCTTATAGGAATTCTACATGTAAACAAGTCAAGTGGTGAGTTTTCAAATTTTAAAAACAACTGTGAGATAACTTCTTAACCATAAACTTCTTTTATAATCAAGTTTTTGTAATAGTGAAATATATGTCAATTCATTTAGCACAATTGGGTCCTAAGCTGGCAATCGTAGGTTAGTGTTTCCTGCAGTAAGAATAACTAGCAATTCATCTAAGACATTTGTGAATTGTTCTGTCAGCATAATTGTAATAGGAAGAGTAAAAGTAAAATATCACCATCTACTGAACACTATGTGCCAGGCAAAACAATTGGACATTTAAAAACATTGTAAAGTCTTCATGACAACCTGGGGAGGAAATGTTATTATCCCAGATGAGGGATAATAAATGTTATTATCCCATCATCTCCAGATGAGGAGACAGACTCAGTGAGATGAAATGACCAGCCAAAAACCACACATGACTAAGAAATAATTGGTCCAAATTGACCCATTCGGATTATACTAAGACTTGAAAGATGGAGAAGTCATGAGATTGAATTCTACTTTCATAACTGTGGCTTCACCAAATTTCCCCCTGGAGTCCCATTAAAATCACATGAGGTAAAATGCATTTTCTTCTTTTGCGTGTTGTAGGTACGAAGATGGATCAAGAGCCCAATGGTCAGTGTGGACAAGCATCAGAGTCCCAGCCTGAAGTACACAGGCCCCTCAGTCATGCACATGCCTCCAGGGGAGCCAGATTTTGAGTCTTCCTTGTGCCCAACATGCCTGGGAGACCATGCTTTCCAAAGAGGTGTTGTCCCTCAAGAGAAAGAGTCATGTTCATGGGACACTCAATCCGGGTGTGAAGTAAGTTCATTTTTGCTCTGGATCCATTATCCTGAAAGATTCTAGGCCTTTGTTTTTCATTCATGCCACTGTATGCCAAAAAAAAAATGAAAACAAAAACCATATTTTTACATATTAAGCATATTTACATATTATAAATTAAATATATTTAATACACATGTATGATGCTTCTGAGGAAGATACAGAATGTGACGTTTACTAGCCCGCTGTACTAAATTTGGGGAGAGGGAGAGGAAGAACCTCAAGCAGGCTCCACACCCAGCATGGAGCTCGATGTGGGCTTGTTCCCATGACCCTGAGATCATGACCCAAACTGAAATCAGGACTCCAACACTCAACTGACCAAGCCACCCAGCCACCCCAGTACTATGTTTTTTTAATAGCCTTTATTTATTAGAAAAGTTGTATCTCCACAGCAAAATTGAATGGCAAATATAGAGATTTCCCATGTACTCCCTGCCCCCACACAAGCACAGCCTCCTCCACACCTGGCATCCCTCACCAGAGTGGTATGATTCAATTGATGAACATGTGTCGACACATCATCAGACAAAGACCGTAGTTTCCATTAGGGTTTGCTGTTCATGTTAAGTTTGGAGGGATTTATAATGACATGTATCCATTATTAGAGTATCATATAGAGCAGTTTCACTGCCCTAAAAATCCTCTGTCCTCCTCCTGTTTATCCATACCCTCTCCCACAGCCTGACAACCATTGATCATTTTACTCTTTACACTTTTGCCTTTTCTAGAGTTGGAATATAGTTGGAATCGTACACTATGCTGCACTGACTTTAATGCTGTTCCAAGACTGATACAACCATATTTTAGTCAATGAAAAATTCTTTATAAGTTGTTTGATCACACAGAGATCAATTCTTATATAATGCAAAAAATATATCTTAACCATCATTGATGGGTTTATAGCCTTCACTGAAATACTTATCTCAATATGATTTGACCCACAAGAGAGCACCACATCAACCCATATTTCACTATTTTTCCCATGTGTAGTACTTATATTTTTATATATACTCGTATTTTTCACTGACTTATTTTTTCCTACACTATCAAGAGTTTTGTTAATCTAATAAAACCAGATAACTGACTTACCTTGCAGGTTTTAAGATTTCAAAATTTTACGATTATATTTTACACTTATAACTCAGGCTTATATTTATTTTGACTTCTTAAACCCTTAGATTAAATGCTTATGTTATTTTTATTATCATCTTATTGACCTAAAACCACAAATTAGGAAGACAGAACATGTTATTACAAAGTACAATTAATTGCAAATCATCTACCAGTACATTATTTTAGAACAGTGCATTATAAGATGATAAATGTTAATAACTCCTTCCTGCTTTTTTTTTTTTCCTGAAGGAAATGTTTTCCAGAGATAAAGGAATCATTTTAGCTGCTAAAAATGCTTGAATTTGAGTTCAACTCTAGGGTATGTGATGTCTCAGAGTCTTTTTCCTGCCTACTTTCTAAGGTTATTGGGAAGATCAAATAAGATAACATATATAAACTATTTCATAATCTAGAAAGTGCCATGCAAATAGAAATCATTATTACTTACACTTGCTGATTTACATAGTAGCTAAGCCTGTGAATCTGTAACACTAAATTAGACTTCCATGACAAGGTTAGCACTTTGCTGATCTATGAACATTTGTCATGCACATTTGTTATTTAGCTAGACACTGGCTCAACTCCAGGTTGACCATAAAAGGCAATACATAGATTCTAAATGCAAGGATTGACAAACTTTTTCTGCAAAGGGCCAGTTAGTAAATGTCTTACTTAGGCTTCACAGGACATTCAGTCGCTGCCATTTCTGTTCAGTTCTCCCCTGTAGGAAAAGCAGCCATAGATAATATACAAATGAATAGGCCCAACTGTGTTCAAATAAAAGTTTTTATTTACAAAAACATGTGGCTGGTCCACCAGCCTTAGTTTTCAGACTCTTAGACTCTTAATTAGAGTCTAAAAGAATTTGCCAACTCCTCAGAGTCTAAAGAACTATTCATAACTTAGAGGTAGAAAGAGAGCTCTTGAAATCCTACACAGAGCACAAAGGCCTAGTACTAACTATTTACTTGAGGGCCTGGTAGATGCCCCATTAGGAGCTAGGGATAGATTAATGAATAATTGGAATTCCATATAAAAGGAAACAATAAACAAAGAGCTGGAAGGAATTTAAGGCAACACTGTGATTCATCCTTTTACTTTATCTGGAATAATAGGTGAATCATTCACCAATTTACAATGGATAACTGGCTCTAACTTTGCTGAGTTTTTTTCTTAAGGTCACCACAAATCAAGAAGACATTCAATATGTTAACAATTTAACAATAAACCTATATTTGGTGTTCCTATCAGAATTAGACCATAAGATAACTCCTTGAGAAGGCACCTCTGTTCTTTTAGGAAGTGACCTTGTGTGATGAGAAGATAGAGAGGGTGTTAGATACACAGGCCTTAGTAGTAAAGACTCTAAATTTTTCCTCTGACAGCTTCTGATGTGGGTAATTTTAAGCAAGTCATTAATTCATCCTTCCCTTTCAGTGTTCCCTCCTATGAAAACTGAGATTATTCACGCTTTGCCATCTGGTCTTTCCTGTTTTTTGTTGTTGTTGTTTTTTTTTTTTTAACAATTTGAGGATGAGGGATTTTTAAAATATTTTGTAAGTGTAAACTTATGTATAAATAGTGTGCTGGAGCCAGGCAACCCACATTCTGATGCCAACTCTGCCACAAAGTCAATATATGAACTTGAGCAAGTCACAAAACCTCTCAAATATATGATCAGCCTAATCCAATTAACTCTAAAGCCCTTCTTAGTCTGAAATCTTACAGTTGGGATTTGACGGTCTATAAATGAAAATAAACCTGGCATGAAAAGATAACACATAGAAAACGAGGTAAGAATGTTTTAAATAAAATAAGAGAGCAAATAGAGTGCTAGTCCTTTAAGAATATGGGGGAAGAGGTGGGTTCTGACTTAAAAAATAGTACATTCTAGGGGCACCTGGGTGACTCAGTCAGTTAAGCGGTTAAGCATCTCACTCCTAATTTTGGCTCAGGTCATGATCTCAGGATTGTGGGATCGAGCCCCACATGAGGCTCCACAGTGAGTGTGGAGCCTGCTTAAGATTCTCCCCCCCTCTCTGCTCCTCCCCCATTCGTGTGTGTATGTGTGTGTGTGTGTGTATGCACACGCAAGTGCACACCCGCTCTCAAAAAATAATAGTAATTCAAAAAATAGTACATTCTGAATGCAACTTTTAAAATGACCGAAACTTGGTAAGAGTTATATTATAGTTTGTTTATACCAGGCTTTGCCAATGGTCTAGTAAGTGGTCTTTAAACATGTTTCTCCCATGGAAGAAACTAGGATATATGTATTGCCAATGTATAGCAATATTTTGATGTCACTAGTAGTGCTGTCTAAAATGGATTGTTTTCAAATTAAACAGACCTTTTTGGTAATGAGATGGAATGATGATAACACTGAGCTATGTAAGCTATTACTGGGTAATACATGCTAGTGGAACTCAAGTTATAACATTTTGGTCTGAAATCAACTTTTGGGCCATAAAGAAATGGAAACCAAAGTAAATTTTCAATGGGTGTGTGTTGACTAAGCATATTTACAGACTTTGTTCTGTACTATCTCTCACAACACCTTCAACATGGAGATCAATCAAGCTGAAAGTAAAGGGAAAGACTGTTTTACAGTAGGGATAGGGAAGGAAATCTAGAATGAAGGAAAACATTGGATTGGCAGCCTGAGCATATAATGTCCTCCCTCCTCCCTGCCCTAAATGACAGGAAAACACACACACACACACACACACACACACAAACATTTTAATTTATATTAGTGCTAGAAAACAATGTATGCCATTGTATAAATAAGAGACAATAAGGAATCTCTGAAAAACAGAGGTGGGTAGGATTATTAAGTCCATGACGAAATCACAGTCCAAAAGGGTCACATCAAAGAACCACTCCAACAGATGGGAACATTGCAAGCCTACGTATTTGAAAGGACTCAGTAAGTTGGAAAATAAAGATGTTCTGGGCAAAGTCTAATAAAAGGAATGTAGTTTTAACAATATGAATTTCAGACAAAATACAGTTTAAGACAAAAAATTTTCAAAAAAACGAAGAGGAATATTTCACATTGATGAAAGATATCTGCCAAGAAGAGAAAACATTCACAAACCTGGGTACTGGGTTGCTCAGTTAGCGAAACATCTGACTCTTGATTTCGGCTCAGGTGACGATCTCAGGATCATGATCTCAGGCTTGTGAGGTTGAGACCCACATCAGGCTCTGTTCTTAATGAGAAGTCTGCTTGAGATTCTCTTTCTCCCTCTGCCCTCCTCCCCCACCCCATACATGCTCTCTCTCTAAAATAATAAATAAATAAATCTTTTTAAAAATTTCACAAACCTTTTTGTACTTAACAACACAACATGGAGGTCTCTATAAAAATCACTGATAGAAACACAAAGAAAAATTAGTTGATTTGTGTCATAGAAATTTTTGTCATACTTCTAGAGTCTTTCGAGAAGACTAAAAATTTGCAAGGGTAGAGGATTTTAATAAAACAACGAAATATGATTTATGTAGACATTAGTATCTAATAAACAAAGAAAACACATTATTTTAAGCATACATGGCGGAATTGCATAAACTGACCAAGAATTAGATCATGAAGCATATCTCATCAAATTCCAAAAAGCAGAAATCACACAAGCCACATTAACTGATTACAATTTGGTAAAATTAGAAACTAACAACAATATGAGAGCCAGCTGCCATCCCCAGCCAATCCTTTCACCTAGAATCCACAAACACCCTACTATTAATTCTGGGTTTACTTAGAAAACGAAAAAAGGAAATTAAAAACTTTTAAGTACTTCTTCCACTAGCAAGAAAATGCAAAATCAAACAATGAGATTGTATTTGTTTTTAATCCATCAGATTGTCAAAGGGTTGAAAAGATTGATAATGTCATATTGGCAAAAATATGGGCCAAAATGCTGCTCGTAGAAGTTTTTCAGCAATGTTCCTCTATTAAAAAACTTTAAGATCTCATACCTTTTAGTTTAGCAAATCTACGTGTCCACATCTACCCTTAATACATCTTTGCTTATATAATAGTAAGGATGGGTACAATGATAGCCATTGTGATATTAGAGAAGGTGAAAAAAAAAAAAAAGACAAAACAGGGGGGTGGAGGTTACCTGACTATCTGCAGGTAACAAAACTGTAAACTCAGAGGGAATTGTTGATTATGGCATCTCCATATTGTGGAACAGTATGCAGCAGTTAAAAACAATGTCCATATATACTGATGTAATACAACTTATATTAAGTTAGGAAAGAAAGTTGAAGGTGAATATATATATATACACACACAGACACACACACACACACACACACATATAGTGTTAGCATTGTTACATTTATTTTTTCATATTTTTCTCTCGATGTATATGTATGTGTGTTTCTATGAATGTTTATTTGCACAAATGTTTGTATGTCTGTGTGTAAAAATGCAGGTAAAAAGATCTGGAAGTATGCTCACCAAACCGAACTGGTAATTACCCCCTTCTGGGAATTAGAATCGAGAAGTAATGAGGTGGGGAAAAGTAGTCAAGAAGGCCTTCAGCTTTGTCTCTACTGGTTGAGTTTTTCGAGACCATAATAATATATTACTTGTGGGTCTGGGAAAAATATCATGCCCACCAGTAGACTTACTTGGGGAAACTAACTAGTTACAACTCAATCCTTTTGGTTGAAAGTCAGACACCATCACAAAGATGGTTTCCCACCGTAAGACCATTCCATCACTACAAAGAAAGGCTCCTGGCGGAAAATGGACAGTGTGTGATCTTTATGCTTCCGCAGCACCTTTCTTATACTTCTGTTTGTCAGTTATGCTGCCCTGCCCTGTGCACTGTCTTTATTGTGTCCATTTATGCTCTATGCTCCCCGCAGTCATCGGATCTAACATTTGTTCATTTTCCTGTCTCCTCCAGACCTTGAGTACGTGCTGTAAGGTTGGTGTGTTCTTTTTTCTTTCTCTTTACCTTTATTAGCTGAAATTGATATTTTCTTCATGAAAGTTTTTTGAACATGAAAAGGAGAGAGTAAGGCCACAAACTTTGCAGCCCATCCTCCTGGAAATCCTGTGCATTCCAGAGGCACTGAATGGCCAGGGCTCAAGGCTGATTCTTATTAAGCTTACCCTCACATATGGGGGAGATTTGGAGGAGGGAGGATCTCCTCAGACTCCTTTGTCTTCCAAATGAAGGCAGCTCTAGAGGTGCTTAGTTAGCAACCAACAGCTGAAATCAGGGCACCATGCACTGTTTTTCAAGCTCTAGTGAAGTCAATCCTCGGGAAGGAGCCATTGGACTTGGAGAAGTTATTAACATGTTACTACAGACACAAGAATTAACACTGGGTCCTTGCTGGGATGAAATATAAGGTCACCGCCTCTTCTTTGTCCTCAGAGACTCACCAAAGACAATAATAGAAGGCACTTCTTTTTTTTCTTTTTTTTTTTCTTTTTTTTAAGATTTTGTCAGAGAGAGAGAGCACTAGCAGGGGAGCAGCAGGATTCCTGGTGAGCAAGAAGCCCAATATGGGCCTCAATCCCAGGACCCTGGGATCATGACTTGAGCCAAAGGCAGAAACTTAACAGACTGAGCCACCCAGGCACCCCAACAGAAGGCACTTCTAATGACTTTATACAGTTCTGGGAGGGAGTCAACCCCAAGAGGCTTATTCAGTGTGATGCCTTATCTCCATCTGTTCTGCTACCACAGCCCAAGGAGGTGCACCATTACCATTTTATTTCCTCTCAAAATTGTTGAGCTGTTTCTTTGAAGCCTAGGAAGCTCTGTATAAAGTGGTCAGCTGAGCAATAGTTTCCATGCTGACTTCCTTTCAGATCGCCTTGAGTTTTTCTGATCCATCTTAAGAGGAGGCTATAAAAAATATACTTAAATCATCCAGATGGCTTTATGGATTTCTGGTTTCTTTCAATTTACATAGTAAAAAAATATTTTTTTGAAGGCTTATAGGGAATAAAATAATAGTGCTTCTATTGCCCTCTTCCCCCAGTTTGCTGCTCTTTGCATGACATAGTATGGTCTCTGAAAGATGTATGCTTTCTAGGCTTATCGCTCATAATGGTCCTTGTTCTGCACCAAATTTTACACCAAGTAATCCTTGGGAAAGCACTCATCTCATAAAACAAAAGATGAGACTGCTAAGGGGGTGGGGAGGGACAAAAATGCACCCCCCTTTGTTGCTCTATATATTTAGGATATAGTGAAGTAGAGACATTCTATCCAAAATCCTGGGTTCCACATCCAGCTCTGCCTCTGGCAGGTCACATGATGGTAGCCATGTTCGCATGCTACTAGATGGTCTGAAGCTCTCCTGCAAGCCCTGAAGAAGAAAACAGTGCTGTCCACCTCACAGGACTGATGAGAGGATGGGGAGCAATTGAGCTCTTAAGAAAAACAAAAACAAAACCATAATCAGGAACACCCAGGTGGCCAGACATTTAAGCACTAGACTCTTGGTTTGGGCTCAGGTTGGAACTTGGGGTCCTGAGATTGAGCCCCATGTGTGGCTCTGCTCTCAGTGGGAAACCTGCTTGAGATTCTCTCTTTTTCTATCTCTGCCTCTCCCACTTGTGCACTCTCTGCACCCCCCACCAAATAAACAAATAAATCTACAGGAAAAAAAAACATAAACAACATTTGAAATATTATTAGTTGGCAAACACACCTAAGTGTATACTTTATTACACGTAAGTGTAATAAAAGCTGAAAAGACTTTAAAACAAGTAAATCAGTCTTAAACAAAAGTTCACCACATTTCCATGCTTTCTTCATTAAGATAATAATAATAAAAGAATACTACCTGGAAAATAATATGTCTTAGGAAACATTAAAAATGACTCAGTAGGGCGCCTGGGTGGCTCAGTGAGTTAAAGCTCAGGTCCTGATCTCAGGGTGCTGGGATGGAAGCCGGCACTGGGCTCTCTGCTCAGCGGGGAGCCTGCTTCCTCCTCTCTCTCTGCCTGCCTCTCTGCCTACTTGTGATCTTTCTCTCTGTCAAATAAATAAATAAATAAAATCTTTGGAAAAAAAAAAGACTCACTAAGTTTCCCTTTTAGGATAGTAAAAATCCCTATAGTTACTATTGTCATTATATATCTGAAGTTATTATTCTAATGCTGAGGCAGAATCAGAAGAAAGATAGTTTTACCTGCCCTCCTCCAAAAAAAAAACCTTGGAATTCTTTTCACTAGAAAGGCAGAATTTTTAAAAAAGAAGAGGTATACAAAATAGAGGAAACTTGGTTTCTCTTTGAGCTTTTCAGTATTTTTTCCTTTTGTTCTACAGTAATTTGAAATGTCTTAAGTAACTTCTAACTCAAGTAATTCTCTTTGACCAAGAGCCAGAGGGAAGATTGCCTGGTCATCCTATAGCTTCTGCTAAGAGCTATTGGCTGCCTGAAATACCCATTTTTAAGTCTTATGTCTTTTAATATCAGTCCACCTCTTTTCTAACTTTTCTACATGATTTTCAAAATTCAGGTAAGAATTATTATAGTAGCTTTATTAAGATGTTTAAAAATAATTCTATTGTCTTTTTATATCAGCTGTGTTTTGGTGCCTGTTGTTCCTCAGTTCCCCCCATCCCCATACCCCCATTCTCCCCATCCCCCACCCCCTGCCACCAGCATACTTACCTTGTAGCTGGTTGTTGTCATAGTGAATATGTGATAGTGAAGCTGCCTTTTTCTCACTTCGCATGCATTAGAAGTATGTATATATTGTCACGTAAGTTTAATAACTATCATTATGGTTACCATCACATCAAATTGATATCATTTTATTCTATGTAACCATCTACCTACAGTTAGTACTTTCAGGTTATTAATTTTTTATCTTTTTGATAAGGCTGCAAGTGATTTTTCCCCTCAATTTGAATAACCTTGGGATAAATCGAACCTTGGTATAAATCCCCTGTAATAGAGTTTGAAGATAATTACCGTGCTTGTCAAAATACTACTGAGACCAATTTAGGAAGAATTGACTCAATCCAGCATTACATGAACAAAGCTGCTCCACTAGCACACCATCCCATGAAGGTAGTGGCATGTTTTAATTTTTGTTACTTTAATTAAATGAGACTTCAGTGATGGGATATGCATTTTTTGATTACCAAAAAAATTAAGGGATTTTTCCATTTTAAAATTTATGACTCTCAGTTCATCATGGGAATGATTTCATTCTATCCTTGCCTCTTTCTCTGTTGAATCCTTTCTATGTAGAAAATGAATCCTTTCTGTGTAGATTTAAATTCTCTTTTAAAACTGTCTGCGGCAGATTTTTTTCCCTAGTCTGAATCTTGATTATTACATTCTCAAAAAATGAACCAGGTCTGCTTTTTGGACCATGAGAGGAAATGTCTATGTTCGCTTCAAGCTAAAATGGGCACACCCTCTTCCTTCAGAAAAGGTACTGAGCAGGGCCCTGCTGCCAGCAGGAGGGTTGCATGTGAAAGAGTGCCAGGTCCGAGGTGAGTATGGCTCTCTGCCTGTGCCGTGTGTACATTTTGTATCTGGCCAGACAGTTCTATAACCAGGAAGCTGTCTCCTCCTTGTCCAAGAGTACTTCTGTGTTTCCAGTCCATGTTTCCAGGGTTATTAGAGCCAGGAGGCCACCTCCATCCAGTTCAGTGCTGCCTTTCTCTCCTAGAGGCAAGCACCGGGGCTCTAGAGGAGAATTCTGCCAGGATCCAGGGCATAGGAGGAGGCAATATGGACTCCATGTCTCCTGCACTCCCTTCAAGGCACCAACCGAAGGAGGACTGTTAACCCACAGCCTGGCACATGCTTCTGCTGTGTTTAAACACATGATTCAAAGCACAAAAGCTAAACTTTAGGGTGAAACTTCAGGGTAAAACAAATTTATGCCTGCACTCATAGCTCACTTCATTGTTTTGACCCATGCTCTTCTAAGAGTTACATCCTACTAGTATGCGTCCCTCCCAGGTGATAAGTCTGGAAAGGGATAAAGGAATCTATCCAGGCTATCTCAGACATAAAATATTCCAAGAAAGTTCCTCCCTGCCTTCTCATAGAAATCTCTAGCCAGTGCTTATACTTACACTTGGTTTGGAGCATATTTTGTTGGCTCTTTTTATATGTAACCAATCTTTCCTGCTTCTAATTAAACTTATTCCTTTCAGTATAGCCCTTCCCAGAAACCATATGGCTATTTCCCACTAAAATAATATCCCTTCTTAGTAGTGTTGAGACTGAAAATTTTAAAAGAAGGCTTTTTATAAACTACTAAAAGTCTACAAGCAAGAACAAAATTTAAGAAAATAAAGCAAAGTGTAACAGTGTGTCACTTAATTTTTGGCCATTATTTCTTTTTTTCCTCAAGGTTTATGCTATATCCCCTGGATTACTTATTGAAATGATGTAGTTTAATCTATTAAGTAGCATCCCTGTACTGTAAACTACTCTATAAAGAATAAATTAAACAAGAAAAGAACAATTTGGAGGAAAGATTTAATGATAATTTCTTAAAAAATGAAACAATTCTAAAAATTACCTGTGGGAACGTGGAAAGATTCTTCTTATAAATCCTTTAAAGAAAAAGGAAGTAAAAGTGATTAATATCACCTTGATATTTCCTATTCATATAAAGTAAATTGCTCCTCGTTCATTCTGCTTACAAAGAAACTTGGACAAATAATTGAATGTACCAAGACATGCATTGGCCCATGGTGTTAAGGGTAACTATATCATTTTATTTTCAGTTGTCACTAACGTTAGAGCTCCTTGTCTTTGTGAGCTAGTAAGTAAATCAATCTATTTCTAGGCAAGACTCTAGCAAAGCTTAATTTGAGTGACATCATCTCTTGAGAGAATCATCACAACCAGCTGAGTACACCAATATTATGTAAGTGACTCAGCTCTATTCCATAAGAAGATTAACCTCTTCTTATCGACCTTGAGTAGCAGACTTTGGCACAAAAACATATTAAAACTCCCTTTTAAGTCAGGCCAAACTCCACAGCTTGCTATCTATAATTTTAGTTTATTTTTCCAGTGTCCATAAGCCTTGATAACTGTAAAAACATAATTCTATTCTCAAATCACTCTTCTCTCTTACTCTGGTAGGTTTTTTCCTTTGACTTGATTATAAAATAACCATTTCAGGAGATTCACCTAGATATCTGTTTGAGGGAAAAAATGCAAGAATTCAACAATTCTGGATGGGTTAGATAAGTAGCAGACAGGTGGCTCCCTAGTTAAGTAATCGAGCAGAAATTATGTCTTTATAGATTAGAAAATGTTAAACGCATTAAATTGGTGGTGCCAAAAAAGGAAAAGAAATTAATGACTCTTAGAGTTCTTTTTGGCTTAAAAATTGCACGTATCAGCAACAGAGTTATCTTTAAAGCAATCAGTCTGATAGTAGTATGAAGGCCGACCTTTCAGCTAGTAACCACCTATGCAAAATAGTGACAGGGACTCAAGAATGCCAAATCCCCTCCCAGCCTGTGACAGAGCTGTGGTTTGTTCTCTCAACTAGTTTTGTCACGAGTTTCTATTATAGACCAGTTACAGTATCCCATGCAGTGCTTCCAGGAAAATACTGACAAGTTACCAGGCAGTTATAATCATTGGGATACCTGTTATCATAGAGGGATGTATGGACTGCATATAAGAGAGTCCTATAGCTGACCAAATGCGGATCAAGAAGGCTTCCCAGTAGAAGAGTAATTTCAGCGAAGAGGTGAAGAATGCATAAATTATTGAGATAGGGAAGGATGGGTATAAGAAGCCCAGGCAGATGAGACAAATAACCAAGTATCTGGAGGACTGAAGTAACATAGTAAAATTAAAGTAAGGAAAATAAAGCTGAACTGGAAAACAAGAATCCAGGTCATTAAAGCTTTTCACAAGGCATTTAAAATAACTTATATCCTATCCTCAGGAAACAAAAGTCCACTTAAATGTTTCAATCACAACAGTGTTATCATTAAGTGTAAAGAATGGATAGGAGATAGTCAGATTCCAGAAATTCTTCCTTTGGAGATTTATGGCCTAGGATTAAGGTTTATGGTTCTGACCTGTTAAGGACAAGTGGGCTTGAAATTTAATACAATAGGCTGGGTTCTTGTTTTGTAAAGGGAAACAAGGGTTTCAGATTGGGAAAAGGGTGATATTAACCAAAAGTTCTCATTACTGAAATGGGGAGGGGATGATTTAAAAAAGAGAGTCAGAACCCATGAACAAACTTTGTTGTTCACTATGTTTTTCATTATTTAGTGACTAAAGAGAAAAGGTAAAATTAAGATGTAGAATTGAAAAGCTTCAAAGAGGATGGCAGCTGGGGGGATGGGAGAATACAGAGAGAGAGAAAACATTCTGAGTGTGATATCAACAATCACAGGCTATATATTCCATTTGGTGTATGAATTGAGAAATCCTACAGAGTCTTGGAGAAGCAGAACCTATGGAGGTCAGAGTCAGGGAGTTCTGTCTGGTAAGATTGCTTGTCCATGAATAACCAAAAAGCTGTAAATAGCTGAAGAACTGGTGTCCCTAAGGTGCATTTGCACAGGTGTCACCAGTCTTTTTATAGGGAGATGACATTAGTGACATTGTATCAATGTTGAGTGTGGTCTAAGCTACATTTCCTAGCATTGAAGATTGGATTTGTTCTGCTCTGGTTATATTCTCTCACATAATCTCACCATATACAAATAGAAAAAATTTCAATAGACTTGGAGGATTAGTCTGACCTCCCCTGGGCTTGAACAGGGAGGGGCCTTGACCTTTAGCACAATGCTTTTATCGATTATACTAATCAGACCCATGGCTTTGTATAGAAGCAAGTTGAAAAAAAATAACAGAATTTGAATAAATGCTTTTTTGAGTGATTTCTAGTCCTTGAAGAATGCAGAAGTTCTAATTTTCTTCATAATTGAAATCCTAACAGCTGTAAGAACTCAACTGTTTATCAAAGATACAAGCAGAAGTCATAAGACTTTATTTCATGGATTAAGTCTAAAAACTATATATGCACTTTCATGAAGGCTTATAATGGATTGGTAATGGTTATTATGGATAATAATGTTTATTTAGACAAGTGAGAAATACCAAGTTCAAAAGATGTTTAAAGCAAAAATGGCATAGACCATTTCACAAAGGCACAGACGAAATTATCTATAATTTCAGTGAATGGCATAAATTGTATGACATAGAGTTGGTTGTGGCTTTCATTTTCATAGTAAGGACAGCTTGTAAATCAGTGACATGACTCATCGGCCTCAGGAATGGTGCATCAGTCTAGCACCTGCTTTCCCAATCCATCAAGTTACATTTCATATCCAAATACAAATAACCATAATATTAACCTCAGTCATCAAAATTAATCTTTCAGTATGAAAAGGATGTGCATGTTTAAGCTAATAGGGTTCACTTCCTCCTTGTGATATAGCTCATGCACTTAACTCATAAAAACAGTGCCATTTCTCTTTGTTGAACATCTCAGAGGTCAATGCTATTTTGGGTTCTGTGTGGCTTTGTGTGGGCCATATATAGGTAAATTTTACAGAAGGTGTGACTTTGAACTAAGTCCATGTGACAAGCAATAGCATGCTTCCTAACCTCACTTTGGGGAAATCCAAGCTTCAAAGTGTCCACACAGGATGTTTCATCAAAAGAGGGATTTTCCCATCCACTCTGCGACACATAGCTTCCTTCTTCTTCCTTAACTCTGCAGTACAAAAATATTCTCAAAACAGCTAACAATTTGCCCTGTCACAGGTAACCACACTGGAGGATGGTGTAGCGGGGATAGAGAATGGGGAGTAGTTCACACTCTGGGGTTTGAAAGGGACAGTAAGAACAAATCTGTGAAACACATTTGTTTCCCTTCGGGTCTCTGGGCTTGCTACTTGATATTACCCAACACTAAAGAAATAAACAATGATTACTGGTCCACATATGCATCCAGCATCATTTTGAAGTTAAATCTCTGCTGAAAGCCCAGCTCTAACACTATCTGTGTCTTAGAGTATTCCTGTCTGTAAAATGGATAATAATACAAACACAACAGATTTGCTGTGAGTTTTCAGCCAGAGAAGGTATGGACATTACTTTCATTCCTCTCTGCTTCCATCCTCCCCCAAACCCTATCTTCATTTCCCAAGCCTAAAAGGAATCAAACAGGCCCACACAGTGAAATTATGTGATTCCAAATCATATGTAATGGGCCCATCTCATTGAAGAGAAGCCCATTCTCTTCACCTTATAACTTGTATCTATTGGATACCAGCCTTATTAATCATAAGTTTATGCCCTATGCCTTTTTGTTCAGCAAAAAGACAAAAGAGGAAGTAGAGATCACAAAGCAAGCACATGATTGAATGAGCTTTTGTCAGTTTAACTTCTAAAGAACAAGTGAGTCTTCTATTAGTCAAATTATTAGGTCAACTTTTTTCCAGTCTCAGTTGTTATATCTGCTTTGCGAATCTCTTGAGCTCAAACTAGTGAGAAAACTGGAGGAAAGATCTTCAAGTGTGCCCTTTCTCTGGAGCAAAATTTTTAGGATTCCAACCCCCAGTTCTGAAGGTTGTATCTCCATTTAGGTCAATTATTGACAGAATCACACAGATTATTTGCCCAATCCACACTGTGACTTGAAATGTTCTCATGGCAAAATAAATCCGTTGGCATTTTATCCCATGGAACTGCAGTCCCCCAACCCCTGGAAGGGCCGGTTCTCTGTAGAATCTCAGAAGGCATCTCAAGCAGGTGTACCCTTATCTTTAACTGAAGAAATTAACTGCTGCCCGGAAGACAAAACTATATGGCCTAAAACATAAGTAAAATCACAGCTCCTAGAGTTCTGTATTATTATTTAGAATTTTCTCAAATTTGCTTTTATTATTTTAAACCTTATTCTCATCAAGACATTTTTTTCACCTATAAAGATAAAAATGGAATTGAGTATGGAAAACATAAATAAAAGTTATCTATACATTAATGAGCAATATCTTGAGCTTTCTGAGAATACACCAGATCCTACAATTCCTCTTTGCAGCGTGAGTGAACAATATAGATAAAAAAAGTTCCTAGCAATTGAGTTTTTTCAAGGACTATACTTTGAAACTGTAAATTATCATAAAAATAACAAGGCTATAAATTGGTATGTAATGAATTGCCCCAGTTATGCTTTTATAATTTACTTTTAATATGCCTCCATTCAGGCAATTTAGAAGTAAAACTTAATCATTAGTGTGTTAAAGATGGCATAGGTTCTTGAGTATTCTCAGATTAATTCATTAGAATCGATTCTGTGTTTCTGACATCAGAAGGCAGAAGCTAAATAGGGAAATGTGTTGATGACAGTGCTTTTAAGTAGTTTCTGTTTGGAAGGCAGGAGAATCTTTTTGAGATTGTTCCTCACTAGTTGAAATATCTGTTCAGACTGCACTGTATAATCTAGGTTACTCTTTTGAACATACAAAAATGTCTAAAAGTGTGAAGGGTAATAAAGCGACACTTGATATATTTCACGGGTTCAAAACAGCCTGATCACTGGCCCAGACCAGCTATTTCCCTCACTCTCATGCTTTATTGCAAAATCTCATTTCAACATCAACAGTCCATCCAGTAGCTACCACATTTCTCAAACTCTGGGAGTCGTGAGTAAGAGCACTGGACGGTCACTGCCACTCACTCAAGCCCTTCTCTGGTTTATCCTTTTCCTCACCCAGCACCACCATGAACCCCTGGCTTCCCCATTCTACAGCATCTTCTGGGACTGATGTCAGTCAACTCCATTAAATCATTAAACTTTTCCAGAAGATCCTCCTTCTGCCCTCTCCTCTTGTTCTGTAAGATGGCACATGCGCCACATATTAAGTAGTGTTTGTGGGCCAAGTGTGTTTTGAAAAAGCCAAGTGATGTGTCTCAGAGACATCCATTTCAGCCACATGCTCTGAATCACCAGAAGGAAAGAGCCTGAGCTTCCCTACATATATTGGACCTAAAACCATTCTTTAAGAAATATCTTCAGGAAAATGCTCCCTTATTGCAAGTTGGCTTTGTACTAAAGGTGACACATCTTCCCCGTGACCCTCAAGCATAGACGACTTCTGCTCCAGCTCCCTCTCTCCGGAGGCCAAGAGCTTGGTGGACGCTCCCTAGCTTAGGCTTCAAGGACTTCAACAGCTCTACTGAGCCACGCCCATGCTCATCACCTACTAACCTCCAAGATACTTACACCTCTTCTTTAATCACTTTGGTGCCTGATGTAACAATTTTCCTCCTACCCTTTCAGCCATTCCGGACAAATCCAATATTCACACTCACAAGTCCACTAACAGTACAAACAACAATGACACTAACGATCACTAATATGTCATTTTTTAATATCTACTATGAACTAAGTATCTTAATGCTTGACATGCAGTATGTTATTTAATCTCTACAATCATCTCCTCCCTGGCTGACACTGCCGTGCCCTACTCCTTCATCATGCCCTTCCCTGCATTGTCCGGCATGGCTGCTCCTTGTCATGCAAACATCATCGTTTTTTGCTGAAGCTGTGGGTCTGCCAGACATTCCTACAGTGTGCTTACTGCAGGGTGGACCCACAAGCTGGCCGTAGTTTGCACATAGCATAGAAGAAGGGTGACACTGGCTGAATTTGCTGGCAGATCTGTAAAACACATTTATAACCAAAGAGCTCATCTTTGGATGCAGCCTTCTTCCCAATGATCCAAGGTCATCAAGCAACATGCCGTCTCTCCTATAGGCAGCTTCAAAGGTTTGTTGTCATTTTCTGCTCTTCAGTAGTCTTTTCTCTATGTGCCCAGCATATATTCTGTGAAATTACAAGTTAATGCTATGTTAAGATCAAAAAGGACCATAAAATTCATATGGCCCAACTCCTCCCATCCCCCCCACTTCTTACAGATAAAGAACTGAGGTCTGGGGAAGCCCATAAACTGATATTATCCTCAGCAACTGCTGAAAGATTAAATAAAGAGAACAGAATTTGCTTATTTCTTTCCAAAAAGGGATTTATTTTTGTTGACTATATCCTTGGTGACTTATCTGCCAGGTTGTCATGTTTTTTTTTAATTTATTAACTAATTTTTTAAATGTTGATTTTTTTTTTAAAGATTTTATTTATTTATTTAACAGAAACACAGCTAGAGAGGGAATACAAGCAGGGGGAGTGAGAGAGGGAGAAGCAGGCTTCCTGCTGAGCGGGGGGCCCGATGCAGGACTCTATCCCAGTACTCTGGGATCATGACCTGAGCCGAAGGCAGATGCTTAATGAGGTGCCCCTTGTCATGGTTTTAGATCCAAATCTATTAGTAAACACCCTATAGACATATATTTCTCTTGATCATTCACTAATTGAGAAGCTGATGTGTTGTCAGAGGGGAGTAGGGCTGACTGCTTTCCATTGTAGCACAGTGAGGTTCTCTCTGTTGGATGGGACATTTGGTTCAGATTTCTTTTGTACCACATGGTTGTCCCCCAAAGGCCCCAAAGCCCCCAGGATCATTAGGATTCCAGATGTGCTTGCTACTGTTGATTGGGAATGATGCGACGGCTCTCTCCTCCTGCCAAGTATGTATTCAGCTGTTAGTCTGACTTCGGGAATGTTGGTTGGCATGTTTCTAATAAATTTGATAGCTTTCATTTTGATTTTGAGCCTCCAAATAGGCATTACCCAGGAAAGATATTTAGGGTATATAGATAAAATAGTTAAAAACCTCACTGTATGAATAGTGTGTTCTAGAACCATATTGGTAAACATCTGAGGCCACCTAATTCCCAGGCCCTAGAGTTCCAAAGCGTCTCCTTTCTTAATGCAGTGAACTTGTTCTGAATTCAATTATACTCTTTCTATTTTGCAAAATAACTCATTTCGTGTATTCGACAGTAGAATGTACTTTGACATTGGGGGAAAAAAGTGTTTTTAATATGCTCCAGATTGGAGACCTTATTAAGGCCAGTCTGCCTTATTTCCCAGCTGTGCTAATTAAAAGCACTAATTATTTCCATGTCAGTATCTCAAGATCATCTTTTGATGCATGAAAGTTTGAGGGAATTAAAAAAAAAAACTGATTTTGGGAATCATGAGAAAATTAATATTCTTTAGTCCCAATTTTTTTTTAAGTTTTTGTGTCAGTTAATTTGACTTTGAATCCTACTTCTTTAGTTTCAGATCTGTTCTGGATTTCTGCCATGTGGGAAGTAGTTGCCAGAATCCCCTTTCTTTATATAGCAGTTAGTGTAATTAATGCCGAAAGAGGACTTACCTCACTCCTGATGTTAATATACTTCTCAAAAGTAGTTTTCATATATAATTCTTGTCATTTATGAAGGAATTAATAAACCAGATTCCCAGGATCTTCGCTGCCATCTAAAGTCAGTGATTCTCTAAGACCTTTTGGTCACTTTCCTAATTCATAAATCAACCCATTTATTCCTCTCATGAGAAATAATCCAGGTGTATTTGGGCAGGAAGTAAGTTATTTACTTTTCTATGCAGAAGGTGGGAAAATGGAAGAAAGATTATCTTTCCAGCTGGAAGACGATCCTTTCCCAGAGATACAGATAATCTCTTTGAGAAGTTTCTAAACTCCAGAACAATTAAACTCTAAAAAAAGAATTATTAGGTCACATAAAGTAAAGAAACCGACATACTGGGAAATAAGATTTCTACTTACATTCTTACTGGTGCAAAATTTCGTGTTATGTGAATTATTTGCAGTATATTATTCCCAGTGACAAGCTTATTCTGATTTAAATCCTCTGGGATTACAAACACATAACTTATTTACTCCCATTTGTGTACCTTAGCTTGAGAGAAGAGATTATTTGGTGGCAAGCTGTTTCAGTGGAGTTAGACTATGTGATAGGATAGAAAAAAACAAAAAGCTAGGAGAAAACAAAACAGTAGAGAGGCTCCTTCTTAAACAAAATCTAGATAAATGAAATTGAGTTTATTGTTATTCTTTTTAATAAGACCAATGAAAATGTTGGTGGGCTGTGTAAGGAAGCTGAAAATAGCCTCAGGGCCTTCTACCTTCAGTGTTAATCGCCTTCTGATTTTTGAGAAGGGGAGCATTGTAACTTAGCAGGTAGTAAACCATTCCATTCTGCAGTTAGTTTAATCATCTCAAAAACTTTGAACATTCAATACTTAGAAGAAGTCTATTTCAGATATTTGAGTTGCTGGCAAGCTACCTCAAAATAGTCATTTCTTAATGATTTTTTAAAATCACTTCTCTTAGGCTAAGGATGAAAACAACAAATGCTGGGGATGAAACGTAGAAGCAGTTATAGGAAGAGAAAGTACCTAATAGTATGCAAAATGTGCAAGAACTGAGTCATATGTAAAATTTTTTAACTTCTTTACTCTTAAATTCTGGTTCCTGGAATCCCTTCTTCATAACTGACTCAGAATCTATTTTGGAACAAACCTGGCAGCACTATACCCCTTTCATGATAGATTAAAATTCATACAAAAAGTCAGAGACTGATGGAATAATCAAGTAATACTGACTAAGGAGCCTCACACCAACGCAGCGCTGGTGAAACACTAAGCATATGGCTCTCAGGCTGAGGCTGACCTAAACTCTCCACGATTTGTATTTATGTTTCCTAATGTTGTATTTGGGAAAATGAACCTATTAGAAATACCTAAATCATAGCTCCAGTGAGATGCTTGCTCTTGTTCTTTGTTTAAAATACCTATTTTTTTTTCCATTTCTAAGACTTCTCTAGATTTTTTTTTAATTTTGTTTAATATTTTATTTATTTATTTGACAGAGAGAGAGAGAGAGGGAGAGAGAGCACAAGCAGGGGGGGCAACAAGCAGATGGAGAAGGAGAATCAGGCTTCCCACTGAGCAGGAGCCCAGTGTGGGACCTGATGGCAGGACCCTGGGATCATGACCTGAGGTGAAGGCAGATGTTTAACTGATTAAGCCAACCAGAGCTACTTCTCCAGATTTTTTTTATGATGAATTTCATCATTTTTAAGTAATTCCTTTATTGTCTTTTTCTAAAAAGAGTTTGGAGCTATATTTTCATCTTGATTTTAATTGCCTCTCCTCCTTTTGTTTACAATATTTAGCTCACTTTGTTTCAGAGTTTACATTCACTTCTTAACCTTAAAAAGATTCTTTCCAGGCACTGGAATCATAGGCCTAGAAGGGACATGAGTATGTCCTTCACCTTTAGGGAGAGGCCTCCAAAGATGATGATACTCAAAGATTATTTCTCATAGCTCTAGAGAAGACAATGTCCACCTTCATGTCCTTTTGACATTTAAATACTTCTCTGTCTAGCCAAAGCCTTCACACTACAAATCCAGCCTGTTGCCTTGTTTAGTAGTACTCAATGCAGATAGTTGACCATTTCCTTATAAAAAACCCTTTATTATCTTCAAAGAATATATTCAGTTGACATCTGGTTTTTCTTCAAGAAAATGAGTAACAGCCCCATTTACCTCTCTTCATTGGTTTTATTTTCCAACACTTGAATCATTTGCCATCTTTGTGGTTATTTTCTAAGTAATTTCCAAGTTATTCAGTCTTTGAACATGGACTCCCAAAGTTCAGAACAATACTAAATTGGGATTATCTGACAACTCCTTCACATTATTCTCTCGTTCTATGTGTATTTATTTTTATATTGGTCTTTTTAAGTATCTTATTATTTAAAAAATTTTTATGTTCTATATTCAGATTTGTTTTTAATGCAATTGATTTAGTAGACATTTTTAGTAGACATTTTAGGAGACATTGTATAGAGTCTGTACAAAGCAGACATTTTAATGCAATGCTGATACATAAGTGAGATTTCTCTGAGACATTCATAGAACTTATAACACAGATCAAAAAAAGTTTTATTGTATTTCTACTTAATTTTTTCTAATATTTTTCCTCTACTTAATCTTCAGTGAATTTTCCAGTTCCCAATTTTTCCAGGAAGTTTCTAGCCAAAGAAACAAAAAAGAGAAAGAGAGAGAAAGAATCAGAAATTAGCTGCATAATACCAGTACAATAACTATGCCAATTTGGTTTGGCATCAGTGTGATTATGAACAAATTTAGAGGCCTTAGAAATATTTGGGGCTATTTCTGCATGAATTATATTTGAATCTATTGTTTTCTTTTCTTTTCTTTTTGGAAAGCAGCCAAAAATGATTACATAAATGCAAGTATGCAATTTGTAGTTCATTAATTTGATTAATACCTCTGAAGATTTAGGCCTCCTGAAGTGGTAACCTTGTCGGCATATTTGGTGTTGGTCTTTGGGAAGTTTAACAAAGTGCTGCCCTGGCATGTGTATTTACATTTACCCCATGGAACCAGGTCCATGGAGAAACTAGACAATGGACATAATGACTGAGGCCCATAGGACTTAAAGGAAATCTTCATGGGAAAGCCTTGACACTCCCTGTTCCCTGTTTCCCAATAATACAAAATGAACCTGTCATGGATTAATATTAGGAGTATTATCTCTCCACATGTCCAGAGAAACTCAAGAACACTAAACTAGAATTGAGAACTAGAGGGGGGTACACATGCATTTAAGATCATCAATAATTCTATGCTGAAAGATGCATGAGACTATAGCCTCAAAATACATATATGTATGTGTTTTATATTAACACTTTACATCAGGGCTCTTTCCAATCATGAGAATATTCATCCTTCCATTTCCTAAAGCTGTTCTGTTTGCATTAAGATAGATAAATAGATATATAGATAGATTTATAGATATTGATGCTAGATAGCTTTTACATTATGAATATAATATAAAAACACTAAAATTTTAGGAAATGGGAAACAAAAGGAAAGAATCTATAATCCCACTATAGTAAAATAATAAACATTTCTTTATACTGATTTGCCTGTCCAATTTGAAGTACAATTGATATTGCAATTTATTTTCTTTAACGTAACATTGGGTAACATTTCTCTATAGCATGGAAAATACTTAAAAGGCACCACATGCTCAGTGTCTATGTTGTTTTTTACTTAATCATTTTCTCATTAAACATTTGGTTGCTTCCACTGAGTGGTAATTATGGATAACATTAAGACAGTGTTGTGCACACAAATTTATGAATTATTTATTAGGATAAATGATCTAAAATGAGATAAATAAGATAAAAGTATTGGGCATCTTAAATCTGTTAAAATATATCAAAATTAAAATAAAAGGAGCTATGAGAATACTAATTTTACAAAACCCCCTGCCAGCACTGAATATTGTCATTTAAAAAAATTAATTTTGTTTATTATTATGAATATCATTTTCTCTTAAAACAAATTTTCTAATCAGACAGCATTATTGCTAATCCTATCCCTTTCCACGGGGAAAAGGGAAATATATATCATTTAAAATATGTTGGTAAGACATTTTCCACTTAGTTTTCAAAGAGCAGCTTGGATTACTTAAGGAGTGTGGGGATAAACCAGCACACTGTCTTCAGTTATAACCCACCCCAGTAACCTTTGAGGCAGATTTTCCATACCATCAAGGGCTAAAGTCTAACTTATTTGGAAGACAGTTATATAAACTGTTGTGTTCTGAGCCATCATCCTCCAGCATTACTCAGCATCTGTACTGTAAGGTCAAGTCCTGTTAATTATCACATGAAGCTCTTAAGGCCTTCTGTACATCGGCTGTTTAGTGGTTTTAAATGGGGAACAGGGCATTGATAAAAGAAGTGTTGAGTTCAGGAAATAAATGACAAAGTTCCTAAGCAAGCCTTTTCCTTTTCTTTTTAATTGACTTCCCCATTCCTGGCTTTGAGGCCTCATCCTAGCTATTCGCTACAGAGTCAAAGTCCAGAGATATATATAGGAGCACACGCATGCGTGCGCACGCACACACACATACACACACACACACACACACAGAAGAAATTGTTGCAGATATATATTTGAGTATGTATGCGTGGGAGTTTCCTGGAAGAACCCACCAGAAACTGTTGGTGGTTCCTGGAGACTGTTGGTGATGGTTATGGAGCTAGGGATAGATTTTCTGTCTTCCTCTCAAAGATCAATGTAGTTAAAAAACAATTACGCCCATCAGTGTTCTGAAAAGACATCTTCTGTTTTCTTTAAGAAATGAAGCATATGTGACCAAAATAAATGGAGCTGGCACTTTTGTATGGCTGTAGAGTAAATAGTAACAGGATGGACTGACTTGAGCAGATGTGTAAGTAATGGACCTGCTCAGTTTCATTTTCCTTTATGCACTTGGGTGCTTCACACTTACTCTCATTAAGTTAAAATACTTGTGAAAAACAGAAGGGAGGTTTAGGGACCAAGTGGATGCATTAACAAGCATGGCATACGTAAGACAAAGCCTTGCCATCAATTTCCCTATCCCCACGTCCCCAGCTGGTCTCTTTCTTCCGCAGCACCAGTGATTTGTAGCAATCGGCCATAGCAGGTGCAAGACCTGAATTTTCATTCTCTTTATAAACATCATTCAAAACCCTCATGGGGGACTTGGGATATATTGAAAATAAGGTGATGCAAGCAGTGACCTATATGTGTTTACTTTAGGACTTACTTCTGGTTTTGAGCAGAACTGAGGAGCAAGACATCTACATATAAAAGTAAAACCACAATTCATCATCCTTTCTTTTAATAAGTATCTATTGTCACTTGGCTGTGTAACTACTACTATGATTGGACTAGTATGCTAATTTGCTAAGGCACTGAAATTTGGTGATTAAGTCAGGACACAGTCCCTTTTGCTACACAGTGTATGGTCTAGGAATATCTAAATTATAAATAACAAGCAATAGAAATGCTTTGTTTTTCCAGGAAGTATGTATTTTTGTAGATTTTCTGCTCCCTCTCCTTTTTAAAACTTCTATATCCTTGAAATGGAGACTTTCTTCACCCAAGGAATTTTGTATCATTGTTTTGTGAAAAGAAGTATCTTTTCATCATCTTTATTTTCCCACAGCAAATACTTAAAAACAGCAATATATTTTACACCTTCTGGGAAAAAAAAAAAACAGTGATAGATAAGATTAAGAGTGAATTCCATTCTTATTTTCAAACAGGCTAATAAGGCAGAAATAAACCCTTGAATTAAAGAGAATAAATCTTGAATAAAATGTTCAAATAAGGCTTTATTAATAACTCATGTGTAGTATTTACAACCTAAGTCATTTGACTTTAAGTATGTATATATTTGGAGGCATTCTGGTTTAGTGATTAAAACCCTGGGCTTACCAACTGCATTTTCCTATTCCAAGTTATCTTATTTTGGCATCTGTAAAACAGGTGTGATGATAATACCTTTCTCATAGAGATGTTGCGAGTACAAAGTGAGTTAGTTAATGTGAGGCACCAGAACCTCTTGGCTTAAGGTGTAGTCTTTTTCCCTGGAAGGCTACACTTGTGTTTCGCTCTCTGAAGTTTTCCAACGCGTGTTTTTCTGGCCTGACAGAGTGGTGGGTCCCTTGCAGCAGTCCTTCCTAGCTCCAAGACAGGTTCGAAGGGACATGCACTCCAGGGCCAGGAGCTGGGAATGAGAGGGCTGCTGGGAGGGCTAACTCTTCAAGACTGCCACTGAGTTGGGAGAGGTTGGTGCGAGGGCAAGTAAACACAAAGCTTTCCTACCATTTTTAGGTTGTCCACCCCGCCTTTTTTAATGCAACCTTCACTTGGTCGCTATAAACCATTGTTTTCCAGAGTTCTAACAAATTTCATTCTGATAGCTCCTACTTGCTTTTTGTTGTTTCTGCCCAAGGACAGGTGCTCGGAAGTGCCAACTCTGCCATTTTGCTGGAATCCCTTCCCTGGATAAGACTTCAAAGGTCAACATGTCCATACTCACCTTCCTCCCAAGAAAGGACAGCAAGTGTGCCCAGAGGTTATTCAAAGGGTTCACTGAGTAATGAGATAATAAATATACTGACCCATTGTAAACACTCCATAAAAATATGATAGTAATTATTTGCTAAAATATAATGTGACTTTAAATTCTAGGTGTAGGGAAAACTTCAATACCAGATTGCAGTGGCATTTGCTTGCTTTCTTAGGACAGCTAAAGGTAGCATCATTCAGTCCTCAGTAACAGTCCTCTATGCCTTTAAAGACCTAGAATGTCTGTTTGATCCTTGACCAAGCTCTGGATCCACAATTATACTTCATGAATATTTTTTGTTCCATATATGGGATGATAAAATACAAACTCAAGCCACTTCAGGATTTTCTAGAGCCCACTGAAAAATAAGTAGAAAAAGTATAGAGACCAAAAAAAAGACAAAAGTCAACTGCATATGGAAAATACCTGCCAGGGGAAGCAGCTAATGCAAGATCTTCTTGGAACATTCACAGGCTCATGGTATTCTGCTTGCTTCCCAGAAGTTACTTCCCTCAAGTGTTCTGGCTGGGATCAGAACCTATACCTCTTAAAGCTGAAATTCAGTACTTAGTAAAAACTATCCACTTCTCCACATGTTATATAGATGTTTTTCATTCCCTGGACATTTTCCCACTTATTTCTTCATGGGTCTAATGACCTACCCACTGAATACCAAAGACATGTTGGATAAAGGATCATTGTCAAGTTGTACGATTAACTTGGCTAAATGCTAACACAGTTTTGCAATGAAAACCTTCCATCTCTGCCATTCAAAACTTTGTAAAAGATGTATTTATTCATGGTGTTTTTGCTTATGCAAAAAATACATTTCATAATTATCATGTATTGTTTTTAACATGTGTTTCATATCAGATACAAGAAAGGTCAAATGAGATCTTTAAAAAAAAAAAATATTGGCTGGTTCTGATGAAAGTGAGTCTTCCAGCACATCTGGGAACCTCTGTAAAAAATTTACCCAACTTTCTGAACTCTTGGGATGGCCAGATTATTAACGGGTTTTGCAGAAGCACTCTGAGAAAGCCAAAGCATATAAGAAATATTTTTAGACCTGTAGACCATTAAATACTGTAGAGTTAGCCCACTACTTAAGAAAAACATCAGGTAGTTAAATGGAGGTGTCTAGTTCCATTCACAGAGGGAAAAAGAAACCATGCATTTTTTTGGCAATTGCATTTAACAGTTTAGACTCTGGCTGAAGTGTTATTGGAAGACTGAATATCAGACTTTTTTGTTAAAACAAAATTAAACATCAAGAATTATAGCAAAGAGCAAATTATAATCACATTGGCCTTGAATCTGACATAGCTTCTGTGTAGAAAAGCAGTAGGAACATTTTATCCTAGGACCTCACGCAAAATTCAGATCCGGGATTCTGTTTCTACCCCCTCTTATCAAATACCTTTTTGGAGGTCAGCTCAAAGAGAAAACTACTAGGGAACATTGTCATTTGCCCTGAAGGATACTCAAAATATTGCTCCTTTTCTAATAATGCCCAGGAATAGGTGTTTGTTCATCATATAACTTGGGCCTGGAAGTCATCCTTTGTTACCCTTGTATGGTACAGTGACCCTGAAATTGCCATACTTAGTTTCTTCCCTGTCCCCAGTGGATAAATACGACTTAATCCGTGTTACTTCTGTTTGTCAGAAGTTGGTTCAAGCATGACAGAGATTCCTGAGCAGTTTAAAATTATGCTGGGTAGTCCATCCCCTCTCCCCTCGCATGGGGTCCTGGCACTGGAATTTATTTTTTTAAGTTTCTCATTGCAATGTGTAGCCTTGATTGAGAACTACTGGAAAGTGATGTGTCGTAAATGGGGAAAGAAAAATCTAGTTATGGACTAGACATGGACTAGTCATGGACAAATCCAAGTGATATATTGAATTGAGCCTGAATCTATACACAGTTTTGAAGCTTATTCTTCCCAACCATCTATAGTATTATAGTCATTAGATAATAGTCTGAAAGATTAATAGAGCCGATCATTAATAACTTTTTCCAAAGAATGTACTTGGTAGCACAGTATAGCCTAAACAATTTTCTACATTTTTATGCAAAGAAAAATAAATGGTTTGAATGGAATGTCAGGAGCAAAACATCAGGCCAGGTCCCAGCCTTACCGTGAGGCAAACCTGCAGTTTCTTCCACTGCTATGCATTTCTGGAATCATCAACTACTGAGTTAACCCCACTCTCAATCATTTCATGATTCCAACAGCAGGAATTCAGAAGGGCTCAAACCCCCCTGAAGACATGTGTTAAACGATGACGTTTTGACATAATGATTATCTCCTTTAATTTCTAATAACTTAAATTGAGGGAGACTTACAGACTTCATTTTTAATTGTTTAGGGATTAATAATTCAATCATTTAGCACATGTTTACGGAATGCCTACTATGTGCAAGCAACGCTGAGGAGTCATGAAATATATGAAAGACCATAAAAAAATGAATGAGACAATTATATATTAAGTGCCATGGGGAAATAAAAAGCAGAAACAGACATCTCCAAAACAGGATGTCAAGAAGGGCTTCACTGAAAGGATGACATACATTGGAGTAAATACCTGGAGGAGGTGAGAATTATGCAGATATCTGAGCAAAAAAAGTTCTAGTTGGAGTGCTCAGCCAGCACAATACCTGGAAACAAGTCTTTTTTTATTTTTTGCTGGTACTATCAGTATATAGATAATGCAATTCACAGAGCAAACATTTTCTATCAAAAGATTCTAGCTCTTCTAGCCTCCAATCTGTCATGATTCTCTTGTTAACATGTTTGATTGTATGACCACAGCTAATAATTCCCATCAATTATTGAGCCCTACAGGGAAGTAATCCTATGCCTAACCCTAAGCCTAACTTTAACGTTGCCAATTTTTCCAATAAGGAGAGTAAGTCTAAAGAGGTTATATAACTTTCCTAATGTCACACACAGAACCAGGTCTGGGGCTGCCATATTTCATTATAGGTCTATCTGACTTCAAAGCCCATGCTCTAAACAGCCCTATCCAATTATTTCTACCAACTTTGATCTAAAATAAATACAAGGAAGCATCTCTTAACCACAGTGGAGGCATTGCAAACAACATGAATAACTTCTGGCTATCTGTGTGACCTTCTGTAAGTCACTTTACCCCTTTCAGAATTTGTTTTCCCATCCATTAAATAAGGAGGCTAAACTAAGTCATGTGTTAAATCCATTCTACCCACAAAATACTATTACTCTGTGACATATTAACTTATGCTGGTCTCTGTGCCATCTTTTGAATCCTACCAAACCAATGACGTAGTCAGTGAACATGCAGTGATTGCCTTTTTGAGCCAGGCACGAACTACAAATACAATGCCCCTAAATAATTTCTACTTAAGAATTTAGTTACATGCTTTGGTAGAGATTATATAAATCTGTTGACCTAGATTCCAGTCAAACCCACACTGTGTGTCTTCTTTGTTTAGCGTTTTAACTTACAAATGAAGATGTGTGATTGTTGGTTCTGATGCTATTACTGAAAACTTTGTGAGAAGTCGGGATCCCTTAAAGCTTCTAAAATGACCACATATTGGGGTGCCTGGGTGGCTTAGTCGGTTAAGTGTCCCGCTCTTGATTTCGGCTCAGGTCATGATCTCAGAGTAGTAGGATCTACTCTCACATGGGGTTCAGCACTCAGTAGGGAGTCTGCTTGAGATTCTCTTCCTTGCCTGCCCTCCCTCCCTGCTCACTCTTGCTCTCTCTCAGTAATACATAAATAAATCTTTAAAATATAAAAATAAAAAATAAAGTGACCACATATTACCTGATCCTTACACATGTCATCCTGTTTATTGCTTCCATAGTGCTCTTCTCAACAGCTGGCATTAAAAAACAAGTTCCAGGAGGGTAGGGATGCATCCATCTGGTTCTCGGCTATTCCACTAAGCATTGTCCCTACAATTCAATATGTTTTCCACACATATTCATTCGATTAAATGTATAATTGAATTAATGTCAAAATTGAGGAGAAATCCAAAGTTTTAAGAAACCAACATCAGTTCTCAATAGATACCTTGAAATGTCAAGACTTGGAATCTATCCCTTGATCAGTCACTCACTCAAGCTACGTTTCCCATTAGTCCTCAGTATCCTCATCTATCTATCTATCTATCTATCTATCTATCTATCTATCTATCTATCCATCCATCCTCATCTATCTATCATATATCCTCATCTATCTATCATATATCCTCATCTATCTATCATATATCCTCATCCTTGCTTCAGCAAGGAGGAAGGTGACAAAAGATCTCTTACAGCTCCCCAAATCTCTGATCCTTTCAACTCTACTAACATCTGATTTAGTAGAGGTTTAACATGGACATCTTGACTTTATGTAGACGAGAGGTTGAAACTGAAGCACTTGCTGGGCCAGCAGGAAACAAAAATAAGCAAAGTGGGCTGGATGGTTAATTGTCTTAAGCAATTCATAGTCACAAAGGCCAAACTGAAAAATATAAAAAAACAACAAGAATGCAAGTGAAATAAAGCTTTCAAAGGAAGAACATTTATCTACTTGCTTGGAATCACAATCTCCTCAGGGGCCAAGATTAGTCCCTTTGTTCCATATCATATGGATGTAATTAATGTTGAGCAACTGAACAATGATAAATCATTAGTTCACCCAGAACTGTAATACTTAGGATCTCTGTTGAAATTCTTTGACGGATCTCCTGACAGGATTCCTGCTGTCCTTGTGTACACAGTCAGGTTAGTGATACCAGATATACAGACTGTGGGATGTTTGTTGTAGTGAAATAGTGTGGATGGATTCTTATCGTGCCATGAGCAATGTGGAGGATTATCCCAGAGGTAGAGGCTTGAGAACCCACCCCTACCCCAGCAACCCCACACCTACCCCCGCGCACAACTGTGTAAGCATCACCACTAAGCACCCAAAGATTATATGGTCTGGGTAGGTCAGAGATGAAGCAAGTGCTGCCAGAAGGACTGTAGGTACAGCACATGAACCAGGACCTACATGTACTCCACAAGCCCACCATGGTATCTGAGGCACAGGGTACAGAGATTTCTTCAGCTGCCAGGGACTGTGGACAGTCATGACCACAGTGGACTATTCTTCCTGGCCCCAAATTCCAAAGCTCTGACATATTTTAGACTCCTCCATCTCCTCTCATTTTCAGTCATTCCTCAAATCTTACAAAATCATTACAGCTGCCCTTCACAGCCATCCCTCCCTTTCCATTTTCACAGTACCCTTGCTCATCGTGCTCTTCGTCAGTGTTTCTCTGGCAGCCCAGCAGCTTCCTAATCTCCTCGTCTTTGGTCCTTTGTGACAAAGGTCCTTTGGTCCTTTGGTCTTTCGTACAAACTGCCAAGGCTCTTGAATTCCCTCAGAGTAAAGGATTCGTTGACATTCAAAGCCTTTCACCATCTGGCTTCTACCTAGCTCCTGTCATTTCTCCCATGAGCTTTCTATTCCCATGAGATTGTTCCACTAAGAGTTGCCTAAGCATGTCTTATTAAGTTTTGCTCCCACACCTTTGTTTATATTTGCCCCTCCCACCCTGGATGCTGTTCTACTGCCTGGCCACCAATCCAAATGTTGCCAGTATTTTCCAAACCTGCTCAAGTCCTCCCTGTTCCTTAAAGCCTTGCTTGACAACTTTGCCTGCACTATTGCTTCCTTTTTAAAACATGTATAGAATTTAATAACTATACAACTTTCTTCATCTTGGATTTAGAGGCACTTAATATGTGGTTCCATAGACATCTTTGTGGATGTCTATGTTCTGCTCCCAAAATCATAAAGTAGGGTCCAATCATAAAGTAGGGTCCTAGTGATCAATGCATTTCCATTGTGCCCTTATAACAATCAGGATAGTCCCTTGACCTTAAAAAAAAAAAAAAAAAAAAAAAAAAAAGCTTAATAAATACTTGTTGCATATAATAAAGCCATCCAAGAGAAAAAAAACAAGGAAGACTTTTCTTCCCCTGGAGACACAGAACTGAATTTAAATTTATTATTTGTAGAATGGCTTTACATCCTGTGATGGTATGTAGAGGACATTTTCTAAAGCTTCACTGAAGCAGTTTAAGAAGTAAAATCTTATTTCCCTAGATATAAATTGTTCTTGCTTACTTTTGAACACCATGTAACCTGAGATAGGAGAGAATCAACTTCTCTGGTTAAGAAGAAACAAGCATGTTGACAATTCCTATTTTATTTTAGGCAGGACTAATGACTTTAGCAGTAAAGTAGACTACATACTTTAGTAGCACACTGCTGAAGTCATAAAAAGTCATACACAAATTATGAATAAGTCAAAAGTAAAATCAGGGACAAATCCATATGTTCTGATTTATTTTTCCTGTATCATCACCATAGGTGATTTTTAAATTATTCATATTTGTATGTATATTTATTTATTGTGGAGTAATGTTCTTTAAATTGGAATAAGATGGAATGAGGAAAGGTGACTAAAATTTTCTCCTTTCTGGCAACCCTACAAATATTACAACTTTTCATTAATTGAAGGCATTAAGTAGAATTAAGATTTGGCTCATTTCTCATGTCAGTGGAATCTCTAATGATTTATTCACAGGTTCATTTCCCAGAGCTTGTTATTCTGAAGCACCCTACCTTCTAATATTAAGCTACTTCTATCCTTGTTCTAATGCCCTTATCTTTCTAATGTTCTAATACTATAGTAACTTACGAAAGTACTTCGAGATTGGAAAACTCTAAGGAATAAGCATTCAGCAATGACCTTCTAGAAGTAATCCTCTTTCCTTCACCTTCACAATCTAAAATTGGCAATTCTATTAGGCAAGGACATTTTCCCTCCTTTTCCTCCAGGGACATATTAGAAACAAGTTGAAAGACAATACCACCTCTATGAGAAAAATATTTTTTTATATAACCTCCCCCAAAAACCTGTGAGAACTTAAATAAGTGAGACTAAGTTCCATTGACTTTGTTGAATTCACAATTTTAAAAGATCTCTTTCTAAATAATCAGTTCCAAATGCTCTGTATGCAAAACAGTGCAATGGCTTATTCTGTTTTCCAGAATAATTATGTTCTCATTTATTAAATAAACTTTAACAGCCTTCATTAAACTTTAATAAACCTAATTATGCTTTAAATTGTTGGTTGTGTTAATGGCATGTGGTTATGGGGGGAAAAAGTCATTACTTAAAAACATTCTAAAGAAATTACAGATGAAGTGTCATCTGTATGATGTCTGGTATTTGCTTCCCAATATTCCAGCCTAAAAAAGAGGGGAATAGATGAACTAAGATTAGTAAAATGGTACAGTGTTGAAAACCGTTAAAAGCTGGATAATGGATACATAAATGATTATTGAACTGTTTACTTTTGTGTGTGCTTGAAATGTTTATCTCAGTTAAGAGACTTAAAACCATTTCATGAAGAACAGAGGGAAAAAAGAGACTTGCCAACTGGAAAAGGAAGGCCCATGTGAGACAGAATAGCTACTCTCAAATATTTGAAGAATCATTACTCAAGGAGAGCAGATGTTCTATGCAGCTCTAGTGAGCTAGAACAAGTGACCAAAGTTTCAAGGTTCCAGATTTCAATTCAACTTGTAAGGAAATTTCTAACGATTGGAGTGGTATTTTAGTGGAATATGTTATTCCTTTGAAGGAAATTATATTGAGGCCGCTTCGTAAAATTGGAGGGATTTTTGCATTGCTGCTCAAAATGTCATGTGGCCCACATATTCTCTTTATTTTTCCTTGAGATTTACATTTTCATTTTTTTACCGCAATTTAACTTCCAAAATCATGTTGCCTATCAATTAAAAACACTTTACACTACCAGAAAATTCCATTAATAAAATGTAGACTCCTTCCATTTTTATTTATCAAATATTTTATGTATACCTCATCTGATATATTCACAGATGGAGGAGGGTGACCGATCCCTAGGTTACTGTTTGTGTGGTAAGAACAATTATCATGAAATCTTACCCATTAACAGATCTTTTCAGTGTACATTACAGTAATACTAACTTTAGACACAACACTGTTCAGCACATCTTTAGAAATTAATCATCTTCTGTAACTGAAACTTTATACTGATTTCCTCCACTTCCTATTTCCCCAACCCCTGGCAAGCACCATTCTACTCTCTGATTTTGCATGTTTGACTCCTTCAGATAGCTCTAATAAGTAATATCATTTGGTATTTGTCCCTGTCTGGCTTATTTCTCTTAGCATAGGTTTATTCATGTTGTTGCAGATGGTGGGATTTCCTTCTTTTTAAAGGCAGAATAATATTTTATTGTATGTATATACCACAATTTCTTGAGCCATTCATCTGTCTAGAGACATGTGGGTTGTTTTTATCTCCTGGTTGTTGTGAATAATGCTGCAATGAACATAAGGGTGCAAATAACTCTCCAAGATCCTGATTTCTACCTGTCCTTTGGTAGTAGTTCCCACAAGAGGAGGAGTTTGTGCCAGGTCATAAACTGATTCACCGCTTCTTTCATCAGTAAAGACCTACTATGGAAAGAAAAGGTCAACAGAACTAAACAAAGTATTAAGTATTTTGATTATTGTAGCAACAGAAGGAATTTATCCATTAAGTAATCATAGGGACTTTTCACAGCCACCGAATCATAGATACAAGATATATCCTCTATATACAATAATACAAAATCTATAATAAATATATAAAATAATATAAAAATCTATAGATACAAAAGACATCCTCTAAATGGAATGTCCTTCTTAACCCTAAAATTTATATTTCCCCAACTGAAACTACATTTGAAAACCACACATCACATTAGTATAAAGTTGTACCCAAAAAAAGGATTATTGTTATTCCCTAGAAATTGTTGTGAAGCATCTATTATTTAGACAAACACTAGGCAAAGATGTTAGGTTGAATGCGTAATATATATATTGCATATGTGTATGTGCTACAATTTTAAACTATAGATGCTTTTATTATAAAATGAGAATTCATTTTATTTTTTGTTTCAAGTCTTTAAGGTCTCATTATTTAACATACAGTGTGGTATTAGTTTCAGAAGAATTTATTTTAAATTGCCACTGAATTAAAAATAGCTCTCCCTTATTACGTATTTTCCCAAGCATATATACTAAAAGTACCTTCTCTATTACGTAGATGTCCAAAACACATTTCATGAGATAAGGATCCTTATGTTCATATAATGCTAATCCCAAGAGGCCTCTGTGTACAGCTGTATTATTTGCATACTGCAAAAAGCACAGGGTGAGGGAGCTAGCAGAAGTTTGAGCCCCGGCCCTCATGTGCTTACCTGGCAGTAAACCTGTATCAGGTCAACAGTCACCCATGATCCCAGTTTGCCCGGGACTGCCCTATGTGCTAGCTTCAGCCTTGAAATCTTGCCTATAGAACTGTAGGTTGGAAACAGTAAATCCATTTTCACATCACTTCTTTTTTCCTTATGTTTTCAAGGCGAAAGAGCCATGTAATCATGCCAGCATCCTGACCAAGCCTGACCCAAGAAACTTCTGGACTAATGATGATTCAGGTATTATTGGAAAAATACACTCTGGCCCTGTGATGAACAGGAAGAGTTCTGTAGTAAAGCCCTACACAAAGGCAAGGTTTGGGGGGAAATTGTTTTACTTGTTTGTTTGTTTGTTTGTTTATACCTAGTCCAACACTTGACTATACTTCACAATTATATATATATTATATATAAATAAATAACAAAAAGCAAATATGTATATATGATATAAGTCCCTTTATTTTATCTTATTTTTTAATATCTAAAACATATATATCATCAAGTATAGCTTTATGGAGTGTGAAATATCTTCAAGCATTGGGGGCACCAGAGGAATAAGTCTATTTCCTAGAGTCGAGGACAGAGGTAAAGGATAAGGTGGGCAAATACAACTGGGCCAAGTTTCTCTTCCAGAGGAAGAAGTGGATTTAAAAAACCGAGGGGGAGTCATACTTGAGGATACTTAGTGGAGGGCAGGCAGGACTTCTATCTGGGGGTCTAAACCTAGTCAGAATCAGAGGAATGTCACTTTCTGAGATCAGAGAGAATATGCTTCAGGTTGTGTAATTAAAAATCACCCTCAGATGGGTGCCTGGGTGGCTCAATGGGTTAAAGCCTCTGCCTTCAGGTCATGAGCTCAGGGTTCTGGGATCAAGGCCCACGTCAGGCTCTCTGCTCAGCAGGAAGACTGCTTCCTCCTCTCTCTGCCTGCCTCTCTGCCTACTTGTGATCTCTCTCTGTCAAATAAATAAATAAAACCTTTTTTAAAAAAAATCACCCTCAGAAAGAGAGTATGCTATGGAAATGGAAGGCTTTTTTTTCTTTTTTCACAGTTGAGACAAGAAGCCTAATTGTATGAGGTAAAGATCTAATAGAAATAAAAAGAGAAGGTTAAGCCAAAGGAGCTAAAATAACTAGGAGAGTGTTACTGGAACTTTCACCTTTTCTAATTAAATAGGATCTAATTCAATAGAGAGCAGTAGTAGAGTCGTGGAGATAATACCTCATATTTGTAGTAGGCTTCACAGCTTTATAAAGTGCATTCACAAGAATTTATGTGTTTTTGGTAATCCTGCGAAATAGGAGGGGCAGCCTTTCCACACTGTCCCTGTGTAAGAGATAAAATCAGACCCTGAAAGAGGTTGGCTGACAGATCCTACACTCATGACCAGAAAATACCAGAACTGGGAGTAGGTTGGAGATCCTGCTGGCCCAGTTCTATAACATGCTTCCTCAGAAGAAGAAGCTGTCTTGTGAGAACCAACGTGGGCTAAGTCCCTGCTTTAATCTTTCCTTTATAAAAGACAGTCAGAGACTATGCCCATTAGCAGAAGCTGGAGGGGGGCCTGAGGAGGGAAGTACAAAACCCTCTCATGCCTTTTTTTCAAAGACCAGGCTTATAGTCTAAACTTACTATCAATACCCTCTGTTAAAAAAAAAAAAAAAAAAAAAAAAAAAAGATTGTCTTGTTTTCTGTCTTTTGAACAGAGATGAAAAGCATGAAAGTGAATTGGCCTATTTATGCCATCATTTTGATCCATTAGTAGTACAGCCCCAGAATAACAAGCCATCCATCGGCTTATACCACTATTAAGACCCACAGTACATGTGTTGTGAAGGAGCTTTGTAGAACAAAACATCACAATTAAAAAATAAAAATGGTTCTTAAAATCATGTAGAGGCTGGGATGGGAAGGAAATCTGTACAGAAAATAGCGTTCCGGTACATTTTGGAGCTGGAAAAATTATATTACAAGAAAAACTAATGTGAGGGGGACGCCTGGGTGGCTCAGTCGGTTAAGCGTTTGCCTTTGGCTCAGGTCATGATCTCAGGGTCCTGGAATCAAGTACCACGATGGGTTCCCTGCCCAGCAGAGAGCCTTCTTCTCCTTCTCCCTCTCCTCTGCTCCTCCCCCTTTCACTCGTGCGCTCTCTCTCTCTTCTCTCAAATAAATAAATAAGATCTTTAAAAAAAAAAAAGAAAAACTAATGCAGAACATGTAAAAAATAGCAATAGAAATACTTCAAATCTACTCATTTAAAAGCCTTTTTTTTTGGGGGGGGAGCGCCTGGGTGGCTCAGAGGGTTAAGCCTCTGCCTTCGATTCAGGTCATGATCTCAGGGTTCTGGGATCAAGTCCCACATCGGGCTCTCTGCTCAGCAGGGAGCTTACTTCCCCCTCTTTCTCTGCCTGTTTCTCTGCTTGTTTGTGATCTCTCTCTCTCTCTGTCTGTCAAATAAATAAATAAAATCTTTTTGTAAAAAAAAATCTTTTTTAAAAATATTATTTTTGTGTCATCAGGGGGGTTACAAAGATATCGTGTCCCCTCTGTGATGACTCATCTAGCAAAGAGCTTCCCCAGTAACCAATTCCTAGACTAGGGCTATGTCTAGTGATTTTGGAGGGATGGGAAAGGGGTTCATTGTTTAGTCAATTCCTGATACAGGGGTATTAAGATCTCTATCTATGGGATGGAATTATCTTTGACTTCTTTTAATTCAGTCAATTTTTGTCTCATATATCTCAAAGCTCCGAAACCAAGCCATACATTTTTATAAGTTATAGTTTTCTGTTGAATTGTTAATGTCCCACTTTATCTGGTAAAAGGCTTTGTTTGAAGTCTTTTTTTTTTCCTGACATTAATATAGCCAAGCCAGCCTTCTCGTGCTTAATATTTCCATGGTATATCTCTTCTATCCATTTACTTTCAACCTATCTGTCTGTGTCTTACAGTTAAAGTGCTTTTCATATAGACTTCTTATAGTTATGTTTTCCTTTTAAATCCTATCTGAAAATCTGTGGGTTTTTTTATTATTTGGAATGTTTATATCTACACCTATGTATAGGTACATAATGGGATAAAAAAGAATATGTATGCCACATCCTTTTTATCCATCCATTTATGGATGGACACTTAGGTTGCTTCCATATCCTGGTTATCATAAATAATGCTGCAATACACAAAGGAGTGCATATATCTTTTCAAGTTAGTGTTTGTGTTTTCTTTGGGTAAATATCCAGTAGTGGACTTTCTGAATCAAATAGTATTTCTATTTTTAATTTTTTGAGGAATCTTCATAACATTTTTCAGAGTGGCTGCATCAGTTTGCATTCCCACCAACAGTGCAAGAGTGTTCCTTTTTATCCACATCCTCGCCAACACTCATTATTTCTCCTGTTTTGATTTTAGCCACCCTGACAGGTATAAAGTGATTGTGGTTTTGATTTGCGTTTTCACATGATGATTAGTGACATTGAATATCTTTTCACGTCTCTGTTGGCCATCTCTAGGTCTTCTTTGGAAAAATGTCTATCCAAGTTCTGCCCACTTTTAAATCAGATCATTTGGGTTTTCGGTATTGAGCTGTGTAACTCCTCTGTATATTTTGGATACTTACCTTTTATCAGATATCTCATTTCAAATATCTTCTCCCACTAAGTAGGTTGCTTTTTTTGTTTGTTTTGCTGGTGGTTTCCTATGCTGTGCAAAAGCTTTTTATTTTGGTATAGTCCTAATAGTTTATTCTTGTTTTTATTTCCCTTGCCTCAGGAGACATAGATAGAAAATGTTGTTAAGACTGGTGTCCAAGAGATTCTGCCTATGTTTTCTTTAAGGACTTTTAAGGCTTCAGGTCTCACTTTTAGCTTCCATAGGTTCCCTACAGATTTTAGGATTAGTTGTTCTAGTTCTGTCAAAAATATTGTTATTTTGACAGGGACTTCATTGGACTCATAGATTGCTTGGTGTAGGATGCTTGATAATATTAATTTTTCTAATCTGTAAGGTGAAAATATCTAAATATAATGTGTCATCTCCACTGGCTGCTTTAATTTTTTTCATCTTTGGTTTTCATCAGTTTGACTATGATGTGTCTTAACTAGAATCTGTGTTCCTTAAGACGTAAATCTCTCAGGTTTAGGAATTTAAACATCGTTCTGGTCTATTAGTAATTTTCTTAGAATTTGAATCCGAAGGATGAAATTATTTCTGCTGTGGCTTCTACCCTGCCCCGTGTCCTTTGTTCTTCAACATATCAGCACTCCAACAAAAACTCTTCCTAAATGCCTTCAATTCTTTAAGTGTAAACACCAGCCAAAGCAGCTTCATAGCCATCCTTCTGCAATATGCAAACGTGTGAGCCTGTAAATGGACCCTTTACAAAGACAATGATCTAGTCACAGTGTGAATTTTGTTTTTAGAACTCTTACCAACTCCTGAAATAAGTGTGATAAAATTATTCCATCATTTCCCACAACAAATATATTTCAGCAAATGGCATATTTCCATTCAAAGCTAACTATCATCAGAGTATTTTACTTATTTGACCTAATGTATAGTCTCTTGATACACAGTTTAAGTAGAGTTAAATATTAGGGGTAATTGGTCCACATTGATAGAAAGAGATGCCAAATTTTAAAATTATTTTGTTTTGAAATAAAGGCTTATTGAGGATTAACACAAGCTGAAATCTGGTGGGATTGTCTAGGTATTTCGTACTTACTTTTTGCATGACTATCAGAGGACAGGACTGCCTTGCTCAGTTGCCACGCGCAGATATGGTAACTAGAGAAACGAAAGTAATTTTGAAAAGTTGTTTTTTTTTTTAACATAATATAGAAGTAACATTTCATCATAGGAAAGAACTGGAAAATAGAGAAAGGAAGAAAGTTAATCATCCATAATCCCACCGCCCACGCTTGTTTTCATTGGACTGGACTCTCACACATTCCCAGCATTTATCTTGACAATAGGCAAACAGGCTACGCAAGTTTAGGCTCTTTCCTATTTTCTTTGTTTTTAGGCTTTGAAACTTGAGTTGTTTGTTTTGCACACCTCTGTTTTTCAATTGCTGGTCTTGCAGCAGCCTGTAACATTCTCTTAAATTAGAATTTCAAGGTAAGATGAGTTTCTCCACACTTTCAAAATGTGCATTTTTCCCAGACCTTGTACTGGCTCCATAGATAATGCCCCTTGCTTAGAGGAAGTCGGATAATGAAGTGGTTAGGCAATAAGCTTTCTTTTGCAAAGGCCATGATTTTAACTGGGCACTCGCTTTGCCAGGTGGGAAAAGGGAACCCTCTGATGTTCTCTCTGGGCTTTGATTTAAACTCAGCTTTCCACAAGAAAATGTACTTCTATCCTTGGGATGTTCAGAATGTCTATATTTCTTTCAAGCTAAAAATTAAAGAGCGAGAATCATTATTGTGCACATTTTTTTCCAGAGGGAAGAAGAAATGAATTGTTTCTTCTGTTTTTCAGGGTTATTCATTGTTTCTTTATATTTTCTAATGAGTCATCACATTTTGAAATTCAGCCCAAATTTCTGGGGATGTAGAAATCACTATAAAGTGGTAGATTCATATTTATGCACGAGCAGTAATAGTTTATGTACCAAATGTAGAAACAAAATGATTCATAGTTTAAAAACATATGGACTACAGAACTATTTAAGTATTTCAGAAAATACGTGAAATTAGATCATTGAATTAATATAAGGAGAGGGAGGACTTCATTATATAGATTTTAAAAAGTGAAGAAATATAATTTTAGACTTTTTTCCATAAAAAGCAAAATAGCCTCATATTTCTATCTAGAAAACAGTTGCTTCACCCCTCAAAGTATGGCATTATCTAACAAAAAAGAAAGATGTGATACAAGATAAACAGGATGTGCTTACATGGAAAATTTTGCTCTGATATACACTGGCCAGTGTAGTCTTTGCCTCTTGCCATTAAAGATAAACCATTTAATAAAAATCTATGGGTACGTGAAGATCTATAAGTGGACTAATCTCATTTACTCAGGTTCTAACCACAGAAAGATAGCTATCTCAGTAGTAAGTCATCTTACCCAGAGTGAGGAATTCCAGAGGTCACCTAATGCCATCAATGGCGCCAGCAGCAGAACTAGGCTTTGGAAGGACCAAGAACACAATCCTAAGGACTCTGCACTCCATGCCCTTTGGACTGCCCCTAGTTCTGCAACTCAAATGTTTTAAAATCAGATTTGGTATTAATTTCCTCCATTGTAGATCGGGTAACCATAATCATCCTCGGTTTCCTGAACCACATCTCTTTCAGTCAGCTGGACCTCCTCACGTGAGAGCTGACCAGCAAGCCCTTTGGCCAGGCTTGCCAGTGAGCATGTGCAGAACAACAGGAAATGGCTCGGCAGTTCACCTTCGCTGTGGCTGGTGCCATGAACTCCTGAGAGGGCCCCCGGAGCTGGCCACCAGCTTCAGTGCTTGTGACCCATGTAACCTGGATAAACTGTTTCACCCTCCTATACTTCCCCTTCTTTCACCTACAAAAACGGAATATTTATAGTAGATCACAGAGTTTTGTGATGATTAAAGGAAAGAATGCAAGTAAATGTACTCACAACTAGGTCAGGCATACAACTTGGGGTCAACTTATGTTAGTTCTTCTTACTTATAGAAAGAATTATGTCATTTATACAAATCTGAACACAGATACCCCTGCTCTATTTAGGCTTACTAAACCATGGGTTGAAAGAATACATTTTATTTTGCCATTGCTGGTACTGTCTCTTACTTTACTGGACCTATAGCTTGTTTTTTTCTCCCCGAACCACAAAGCTCATTATTCACTGTCGACCGATATCTGGTTCCCCAGACACAAGACTGATAAGTTTCCTGAAAATAGACATATGGCTGGACATAAAATCCTCAAGCTGGAAGAACCTTAGACATGGCCTAGTCATTTAGATAAAATATCACATTCTCAGCAAGGATCTATAAAGCAAAAGACACTTCATTTTTACATGACTTTAACCTTTTACAATGGTTTAGAGGGTTCCAAGTTCAAGGACGAGTTATTTATTCTAGTGAGTGGCAGAGTATCATTTCAGAACACCTCTGTTTAAAGATAGAGTCATTCTCATCTAGCATTTAAGTTATGTTTGATGGCAAAAGTTTGTCAAATTCAATCCTCCTGATTGTCCTGCTGCCAAGTGTGTGCACATGTGACTACAGCCTCAGTTCAGCTCAGCACAGAGAAGCCCTCCTCCCTCTCTCTTGGACTGGGGAAATTACAAGTTTAGCTTCCCGACTTTACAGTTGGAGCAAAATCAGTTTCTGCCTTTGTTGAACTCACAATTGGTCTCTTCCTCTGTGTGATGACCAAAATTACTTGTTACTACTGCTGTTTTACCCGAGGCTGAACTAACAGTGTTTCACAATGGCTGTTTTTTCTGATCCCCAGAACTCTTTTTAAATGTTTTCATGCAGTACTTCCTTGAGCCCATTTTATCCAGATCATTCATTTCATGTCTAAGATCTTTGATTTTCATAGTATTATATTATTAAGCGCATTTTATTACGGCTAAAATAATACCAGAAAATTTTCTCTAATGTGAAAATGTCCTAATGTATTTTATTATTTTAAATATGCTGAAATATTCTGCCTCCGATGGCTTTGTTTCTGCCCAAGAAGATGCATAATACATGAGACAATATTTCAGGAGGTTAGATGTCTATCATAGGAAAAGCCAATGAAAAAGAGGAGTGGGATTGTTGTCTTAATTACAGAAGCATTTTATTTGTCAAATATAAACATTGTTTTCAAAATTTGAAGGAAACTCACTTTTCAATTTTATAATTGTACATTATAAAGACAACAGGTCATTGACTCACAATGCAAACAGACTATCCTGGGGGTGAAATGGCCTGTGGAAAAGAATAGAAAGGGAGGTACTGGAAATGGAGGGGTGGGACGCATGGTGACAGGAAGAACATGGGGATATGGAGAAGTACGTATACCCAGGATGCTCAAGGTGAGAACAGAATTGGAATTCAGGGCAGGGAGCCTCCAGCAAGTCCATCCATAAACTGGAGAGGTAATGGAAGTAAGTCAACTCTAAGATTCTTTCTTATTCAGAAACCTTTATTTGATGGACTCAAATTGATAATAAAAAAGAAAGTGAAAACAAGGTCGGGAAAAAAATAGCTCAGTGTGAGGGGACTTTGGCACAGACTTCAGTGAGCAGTATAGTTCTGGGGGCCCACCTTTCCCTCCTCCAAAATACGTGACCCTGGGTGTTGTATGTAAGTGATGAATCACTGAATTCTACTCCTGAAACCAATATTGCATTGCATGCTAATTAAAATCTAAATTAAAAAAAAGGGGGAAAGAAATACGTGGTGATCAGCTCTTCCACTGATTAAAATTTTGGCTCTTAGAGGAAAATTTTATATGAAGAGTTCAGCTGCTCTGTTCTTATAGGTATTACATTACATAAAACACTTGCATTTTCAAATTGTCCTCCCATACCTCACCTCATCTGATCTTTCCAACTGCCCAGTGGGACTAACAGAATGGGTGTTAAACCAGAGGATACTTGAAGAAGTTAAGTGTTTTGCCTAGAGCTAAATACTGAGTCATAAATATTAAAATACAGAATTGAAATCAGATCTGGAAACTCCTCTCTCTCTCCTGCTACAAGTTCATAAAGGTAAGAAGGAAAGTCACTTGAATGTGGACGCAAATGTTTTGGGAAAAGACAGAGTCAAGAATGAGATTCAAACTGAGATGTGGCCTTGCCACGGGATTGGGAAAGCTGACTAAAGGGGAAAATTAAGGTAAATGCGGGCTTTATTTTACAGGAGGAAGGTATAGTATATCCCTTCCTCCCCAGCACTCTGCTGGGTTCTATGGGGAAAAGGAGCAAAGGTTTCCCCTTAAAAATTCAGGTTAATAAACTGGACAGACACAGGTAGGCTATAAACAAATAATGTAAATCCAAGTTAAAATAATTACAGTTGCCTAGAGATAAGTCATTTGGAACAGAGAGAAAGGCAGATTATTTCACTGGTTAAAAGCAGATCTTTTAGTGCCAGAAAAACCTAGATTTACATTCTGGTTTTACCACCTCTAGCTATGTTGCATCACACAACTGATGCTTACCTCTTTAAGCCTCCGGTCTTAAGAATGTATAGGGGGATAGTAAGTTCTTCATATGCTTCTTATCAGGATCAAGTGAGAAATTGCATAAAAAAGCACTAAAATATAGGGCCTGCCACTCAGAGTAGTCATTCAATGTTAGCTATTGTCATAGATGTACCGTAGGACTTACAGAGAGGAACATGTTCGTTTCTGCTTATCCATAGGCCCCTGGCAATATGAGGTATGCTGGTATTGGAATGAGTAGAGGAGCTAGTCCTCAAAAAAAAAAAAAAAAAAGCTTCCATGAGGATATTTGGACGTGGTCTATGGAATAACTTTATTGATTGATGCCGGTTGACAATGGTAGAGATCACCTTGGAAGTAGAGGCGATTCCAGTGGAAAAAAACAAAGAAACAAGAAACAAGCTTGAGAAATGGGTTAGCAGGAATATTGTAGGGAGGTTCGGGGTTCCTAAGGACCTTTTCACACTGGTAGAATCTGTTCACAATTCTATGAGCACCAGGAAGTGAGAACAGTGGTGCTGGTCAAATAAAAGCCCCAACTTTCCCATCTATACCATAGTTTCAAACATTAAAACAAAGAGAAAAAGAGAATTTAGTGTGCAAGTTATGAACGGTCCTCTACACACATGAGCACATGAATACAACAGAGCTAAGGTGAGTCGTGGTTGGGTTATTTTTAGAAATGGCAGGGAGTCTACAATGTTCTGGCTGCATGCCTTCATCCCATCTCTTTGTGAGACATATTGTCCAAAAGCAATCAAAATCAGAAAGGATGGATCTGTGAAGAGAAATAATTGGCTTATGTGGGACAGATAAGATATCAGATCCCACGATTCATGTTCTAATACGTCCATCTGGGTTAGATAGTTTTATTCCTAGAAGTAATCTACCTAGGTCTAGTCTGTGCATTGTTTTTTGATATCTTTATGTAAATGCATTTTCAAACATTTTCAAAATATTAAAATTTTAATATTTTAATAATATTAATGTATATACAGTGTAGATTCTATATCACATACAAATACACATAACATCTTGTGTAATATTAATGCTAATCCTCTATAACTGTTTTAAGAAAAGATATGGGAAAAAAATAGCAGTCCTGACAGACTTTACAAGGTCCCCATTAACCTTAGAGAAACAGATAATACTAAAGAAAATGAATATCCTAAGAAAAGTTCACGAGAAGTGGGAAGAAATAAGAAGGCAGAGGAGGGTGGCAACCAGAGCTTAGACAAGAGCTGTGTATGTTGGAATCATTCTGCCCTTTGGTTATTTTTTTTTCCATTGTAAAAGGAAAAGTCAGAAGGTGGTGGGCCATTAGTGATGCTTCCGAGAGCAGCTTGGGGACGTAAAGATACAGTATTTACAATGTGGTAAAGAAGAAAAAAATGTGCTTTTGCTCTTAAAAGGTAAACTCAAGGCTTATGAAACAGGACTTGCCAAACTAGATTTATGTTGATATATAAAAAGGTATATAAACAATATGATTTGAAGAATGAATTCCAAACAGGTCTATCATAATGATCTATGTCTGTGTTCTAAGGTTTTTGATTTTTAAGCAATATTTTTTGAATTGTGAAATAGAACCATTGTAGATACTGACAGTATTAGTCTTGTCTCTTTGGCATAATCATTTACTCTAAGAGAGGGTAGAGTAGAGTGGAATTTTAAACATAAAGCTTTATCAGCAAATAACATTACAGCAACTTCCCTACGTGACCTTATTGATTTAGAAAGTGAGGCATTTTTCATGGTTCCTATCATTTGCTCACATCTGTTTAATTTCTTCTCCATGATTTTCCTGTAGTCTATACAAAGCCTATTTTCATTTTTTAAAAGATTTTATTTATATCTTTTGTGCAGTCATGATTATGCAACAAGCTTGATGTTATCTATACCCACACAAATAGCAGAAGTAGATAATATACTTGAAACTCTTAGCAAAACCATCAAACTGTTCTTTCAGGACAACCAATCTTATTTGTTAAAATGATTCTGTAACCACAGCTCAAAAACAAATGGTACTATCAAAAGTGTCGTTTGGTATAACCATATGCTCTTAGAAAATTTGGCAATGGCAACTACTCATAGTTCTGATACAGGATATAATAATAAAAAACAAAAATAAATATACTCTCATTAACTTGTCTAGAATAAATATCTCCCATTGCAATGTGTCACCCTAAGCAAAGGATTGTGGCTTTTAATGTTCTTCTTGGGGTTTTAAAGAGGAATAGTAAGTAAGAGAAATTATGGTTGACCCAAAAGAGACTTTTTCATTAAAAATGTTCAACATTTACTGCACATTGATAATCTGCAAGGCATATGTTAGGAAATGAGGAAAGACAAGTACAAAATAATCCTGCTTTTCCATGTGGGTAATTACTAGAAAGGTACAGACATGTGCACAGATTCTTATCATACCTGCTCAGCTGAGGGGGTTACTGCTGGTGGGGATGAGACCATGAGGTTATTGGTGGTCTTCAGCATTGGGGACAAGTTTCAAAGCTTTACAGTAAGCTCTGTGGAAAATGAAGTGCTGCTCTATCTCCCAACATTCTATAAATAACCAATCATGGAGGAAGAATGAATGCCTTCCTAAGTAACAGATATCAAGAAGTAAACTTTTCTTGGGGCTTTTCGAGGCATCAGAAGGACTAAGGTGCCAGATCCTGGTAGCCAGTGTTCAACAACTTCAAATTGCCACGTTGTGGTTCTGCTATGTAAAACATAAAGTATGCTTTAGGTGACCCTTAGAATTTTCCACAAAAATTGTCCAATGCTATGACCATGCCTTCCATACTTTGACTCAATATTTTTCAAATACATTAAGTAAGTGGTCAAGTAGTATATTTAGGGCATCACTAATATTTCTTTGAATTTTTGCTTAGTAAACTGATGTTGTGCCCAATTTTCACAGAGTTACAAAGAATGTTGTAAATTATTAGCTAAATGAAGAGTGGGAGGACAAGAAAAACAACAAAACCCAAATATCAAAGCTAGCCAGGAATGTTTTAAAAATAGTGAAATATACTCAAATCTCCTAAGCACTAAGACAGCAACAAATGATGTAGAGCCCTCAGGGAATAAAAAACCAAGTGCTTAGTATCAAGTCAATGTGTTAGTGCATTTCTAAATCTCTTGTGTGAGAGGAGGCTTGTGTGTGGCCCCCGCAGGTTATAAATGACACCACAGAGATACTGACACTTATAAACACAATCATGGAAGACGGTAACTGCAATCCGAGTTCCTTTCTGGGACACTGCTGAAGGACAATAGTGAAGGAAATCCTCTCCATGGGTAGAATTGAATAGCAGTTCACTTGGTTGCACATTTTGCTTGGAAGGAGAACTGACCAGACATGTGATTATATACCCATTCAGGGGAGATGGCTAATGATTTGGCTGGCTGGTCTGGCAATAAAGATGTGTGGCAAGGAGGTCTGGGAAAGAGAAACGTAGATAAACTTATCTGATTAGGCAAAAAATGTGAAGATACCTGTGTTCCATGTGAATGACTTCTAAAGGGTGACCTCAGCAGAGGAAGATTTTAATAATCAAGTGGATAGGAGGACCTATTGTGTGGATATCTGTCAACCTCTTCCAAGCCACCCCTGTCATCGCTGAATGGGCTAATGAACAGGTGTCCATAGTGTCCAAAATGGAGGTTGTAGATGGGCTTAGCAACATGGACTTCCATTCACCAAGGCCAACCTAACTATAGCCACGCCTGAATGCCCAATCTGCCAGCAGCAGAGACCAATCCTGAGCTTCTGACATCATACCATTCCCCAGGGTGATCAGCCAAGTACCTGGCAGGCAGATTACATCTAACCCTCCCCTCATGGGCAAGACAGCCTCTTGTTCTTACCAGAATATACACTTATTCTGGATGCAGACTTGCCCTTCCTGCACACAATGCTTCTAACCAAACAATCATCCGTGGACTTACAGAATGCCTCATCCATCATCATGGTATTCTGTGCAGCATTGCTTCTGATCAAAGAACTAACTTCATGGCAGATGAAGTAGGCAGTGGGTGAGCCCTATGTTCATGGAATTCACTAGTCTTACCATATTCCCCAATACCCTGTGGCAACTGGCTTGATGGGATTTTGGAATGGCCTTTTGAAGACCCAGTTCCGGAGCTAGATGGTAATACTTTGCGGGGCTGGAGCAAGGTTTTCCAGGAGGCTATAAATTTTCTGAATCAGCATCCAGTACATGTGCCATTTCCCCTGTAGCTGGGATTCACAGATCCAGAAGTCAAGGAGTGGAAATGGTGGTGACAACACTATGAGCCTAGTGACCTACTAGCAACATTTTTGTTTCTTGTCTTCCCAACTTTATGTTTTGTTGGCTTAAAACCTTGGTTCCAAAGGGAGGAATGCTTCTACTGGGAGACACAGTAATGATTTCATTGAACTGGAAGTTAAGACTGCCATTCAGCTACTTTGGGTTCTTTGTGCCCCTAAATGAACAGGCAAAGAAGAGAAGTACTATGCTAGCTGGGATGATTGGTCTTGATGACCAAGGAGAAATTGGATTGCTACTCCATAATGGAGGCGAGAAAGAGTATGTCTGGAATATAGGAGATCCTTCTAAGCGTCTCTTACGGTTACCATGCCCTTGGATTAAGCTCAATGGAAAACTATAACAGTGCAATCCAGATAGGACTACTAATGCCCAGACCCTGTTGGGAAGGAAGGTTTGCATCACCCTATTAGGTTAAGAACTGCAGCCAGTTGAACCGCTTACTAAAGGCAAATAGGTAGTGGAATAAAATAGTTATAAATACCAGTCATGACCCTATGACCAATTATAGAAACAAAAACTGTGATTGTCATGGGTATTTCTTCCTTATCTGTTACGAAGATGTTTGTGTTTGTTTGTGTATGTACATCTCTTTGTTTTCTTCCCTTCTTATCTCCTCATCATGTAACATAAGATGCACTAACTTTATATCAAAATATTTAAGAATCGTGAACTTTATCTCAGAGTATTTAAGTTATAGGATATCAAGAAGAATAAACATCCCACAAGAACTTCACATCCTCTTCTGGGGAAAAGGCTATTAAGTTTTCAGTTATATGCAGGATAGTTGCATCATGTTAGATGAAAGTATTGACCTTATTGTCATTATATGGAGATTAAATATAATTTAAGAAGATGTCTATGAGTGCCAAATTGACAGGAGGTGAGCTTGTGATAGTTAATTTTTATGTATCTACTTGGCCAAGCCACAATGCTTAGATATTTGATGAAACATTATCTTAGATGTTTCTGCAAGAGTATTTTCTATATGAGGTAAAAATTTGAATCAGTAAACTTTGAATAAAGCAGATTGTCCTTCGGGATGTGGATGAGCTTTATCCCAACAGCTGAACAGTGCAAGGTCCTAACAGGACAAAAACTGACCTCCCTTGAGCAAGAAGGAATTCTACCAGTAGATGGCCTTCAGGCTTGAGCTGAAATGTTACTTGTTTCCTGGGTCTACAGCCAACCTATAGATTTTGGAGTTGACAGCCTCCATAGTCACATGTTTAGCCAATTTTTAAAAATAAAATACCTCTCTCCATATCTCTCTCTGTACACACACACATACATGTAATAATGCATACACATATGTATGTGCATGTATATACACATGTACACACACGCTATTAGCTCGGCTTCTCTGGAGAACCCTGAATAACATACACGGAGATACAGGTAATCACAGAGACCTGAAAACACAGTTACTTACCAACCTGTTCCTTGTACATGAGCCTGGCCACTTCTTTCAACCTAATGGTCATTCTGCTGTGGCTATAAAAGTATGCACTAGGGGCCTAGGTCATTCTGCTGTGGCTCAGTAGGTTAAGTGCCTTCAGCTCAGGTTATGATCCCAGGGTCCTGGGATCAAGTCCTGTGACAAGCTCTCTGCTCAGTGGAAAATCTGCTTCTCCCTCTCCTCCCTGCTCATGCTCACTCCCACTATCTCTCTTTCTCAAATAAATAAATTTTAAAAACAAAAATAAACAAAATAAAATGATATACTAGGTCCTGCACAACAAGGACCCTTTTATCAAGGCCCTACCATTGTGTAGCAAAGGATACTTTAAAAGAAAATAAAGTAGGAGTGTTTGGTAATGTTCATTCAGGCTTTCCGGCAATATGAAAGTTATGGAAGACCTTTGCGACTGCCAGATGGGAAACCCTCTGTGAAGTGGTCATGTTATCCTTCATGACCTCAGGCTCTTGGGAAACATTGGCTGAATGACAGAAATCAAAGAGGTTATGACAGCATGCTTTTCTATAAACCAGATTTATATGGTATCTTTAATGAGGAGGGTTTTCCCTCCCTTTAGTCCAAATACAGTGGGGCATCTTGCTACCATCATCTACTTTCACAGATTCTTCAGGGTAGCCATTGAAAGCTAGGCAGAGAATTTTCCAGAGTGGGAAAGCTAGTTTGCTATTTCTTTAAACTTTAAGAAAGCACAGTTCTTCTTAGTCAACTACCAACATCTCATGAATGTGATCATTCCACACCTGCAAAACTGGGGAAGTTCATAAAAGGAACAGGCTGGAGGGGCTTCAGCAGAAAGTGGAAGGTATCATGGAACCTAATGGATTCTTACTTTAAAATTCTATCTTAATAGCAAAGAATGGGGAGGGGGGCAGGGGCAATGGAAAATTTAGGGAGCAAGTTTAAAAGGGTTGAAAAAAGAGGATACATTTTTCTGACTTGTTGGAAGATTATGTGTGGTTCTTGGAATAAGAGGCTAAATTGGCATTTTTTTTTTTTTTTTTAAGATTTTATTTATTTGACAGAGAGAAACACAGGCAGAGAAGGAACACAAGCAGGGGGAGTGAGAGAGGGAGAAGCAGGCTTCCCGCCGAGCAGGGAGCCTGATGTGGGGCTCGATCCCGGGTCTCCGGGATCATGACCTGAGCCGAAGGCAGTCGCCCAACCAACTGAGCCACCCAGGCGCCCCTAAATTGGCATTTTATCAAGCTGGGTGGAGGAAAGCTCAGATGGCCACCCTCCCAATGGTTTGATTCCCTGAACTTGACAAAGTATCCATTGACTGTCATCTGTAAAAAAGAATATCTCTTATAGTTTTCTCAAATAGTGGATAGTCAATATGATTGTTCAGTGACCTCATTAGACCAAAAGAACAGCTTTGATTTCAAAATCTTCATTGTACACCATTCATAAAATTCAGTGCCTCAGTTTTCTGAAGTTGAGTAGCATAATATGTAATATGTAACAAAATACCTGAACTCGAGAGTATTTTTGTTTGGTTTGATTTTGTCCTGCTTTTCATAGTGAGTTGTAAAGGGATTGCTAAGAAAACGTACCCTTGATTACTAGGTGAAGGAAGGAAAGCAAAATTTGGTTGACAATCTATTATGTGCCCAGCAATATATTAGGGGTATATTATTAAGTCATTTCATTTATTAAGCACTTCATCTGGACCACACACTCTTCTGGGCACCAGAGATACTATGGAGAATGAAACAAATATTCCTATCTTACAGAGACTGCTTTCTAGTGCAAGGAGACAAACAATGAACCCACGAAAAATGTCAGATAATAAAACTAACATACAGATAACCGAAATAGGGTGAGTGACAAAGGATGGCCAGCTGGTTAGTTTAGGTCCACTGTGTAAGTGATGTTTACTCTGATATCTAAATGGCAAGAAGGATCCAGCCATGTGAGCACCAGGAGGAAATCATCCTAGGTGGAGGGCATGGCATAGAGAAAGTCCCAAAGATGGACACAAGGTTGGCTTTGCAAAAGAAACAGAGCCAAGATGGCGCCAGCCTAGTGAGCAAAGGGATGAGTAAAAAGAGGGAAGCAGAGTAGGGCCTGATTAAAGAATGTTAGGCAGGCAAGAAACATGAATCTTGCTCTTATGGTCTCACCTTCAAGGAACTCAACAGTCCAGAGAGGTACCTAAGATGTAAATAACTAAGCCACAAAATCCCTAACTAAAAGATACAATGGGGAGTATGGGTAGAGAAGGGGAGGTTCCAAAGGATTAGCCACCTGAGGTGGTTCTGGGCATCCAAGAAGTTTCTTTTAGATTTATCTTTTCCCAGACAATATTACAGCTACAGGAGAACTTCTAGCTTAGTCCTCACTTGAAAAAGTAAGTATTCTGAAAGGTTAAATTTGCCAAAGCTATATTTTAATGGCATTTTGGCATAGCTGTGCCCTAGAGAAAGTAGAAATATCTGTAAACTTACCTTTGCTTTTGGGAAAACACTACCCAATTTAGCCCAGTACATCTGGACCATGCCCTCCTTGAGTGTGACAATGCTGCTCATCTTGGGTGGGACTTAGCACACCACCTAGCACAGAACAGGGCTTTTTAGGGGTCTGAATGACTAGAACTAACAGGCCACACACAATCAGTTGGAACTTGTTCTTCTTTTCCTGAGGACAAGCTGAATAACAGAGGAAAAACATCTTCTGTGCTAGCTAGCCTTCTCTGACCTACTTTCAATGATCCCACCCTCTCAATAGGCCCAAATGTCCTTTCTATTGTTTCCCATCTACCCTAGACAATTAAAAACTCCATTGGGTTAGCTTTTAGCTTACTCCCTGCTTCTTCTACTTAAGCTTTAGCCTTACTTGATAAATACGTATTTATTCTGTTATCATGGCATTTAGTTCTTTGATACAACACATTGTAGAGCATTGTCCGTGGGGAGACCAAAAGAGGAGGGGGACATGTGAAGAACAAAACGGATTGTCTTTTCAGGCCTTTGATGGAATTCCCATCACATTGGCCTATCCTTGGCCTCGAAGATTAAGTGGCCCATACAGTTCATATGTTTAAAGCACAGTCCGTGACCATTATTGTCTTGAGTTGTGGAAGTCATTTGTGTTTATGATATGTTCTGTTTGTAGTTGTGATGTGTGTAGGAGGTGGGATAAGGAGCAGGGACAGTTCAGGTCCCGTGTGAGCTTCCAGTGTGAGTGAGGCACTTACTAAATCCTCTATTTCAGTTATTTCTTTGTAATTTATATTAAGTTAGCACCCCCATTATACAGATCGCTAAGGCTTAGAGAATTCTTTGTCTAGGATCTCACAGGTAATGAGCCTCAGGAGTAGCCTACTGACTAAGTGGACCCCAAAGGCATACGTAACTTTCATTCAGGGTTGAAATTAAAAGGAAATTTGCTAAACTGCTTTACATTCAAATGATCCCAGTCAACCTCCCACCAGCATCTTATCCCTGGTTTTCCCATGTTGGTTACCGGTCCATTTATCTTATTTTGTTGCTGCAATTTGTAGGCAGGGTTTACAGGAAACAATCGTTGGTTAGGCCGAGCTTCTGTTGCTTCTTGCTAGATAAATTATAGGGTCATAAATGGGAGAGATTTATTCTGGGCAAATTAAAGCTTTCAGGTTTCATTTCAGTCTGGCAAAAGCTGTCTGCCAAAAATCCAGGTTCCTTATTTACTCTTGGCACTTGGTAAATAGAGTGGAGGTGAAAGAGAGCCCTTTATACTGTCTTCCCGTGGTTTACCACTTTAATATGTGTGGCTCATGAAGGATTCAGCCTGCTAAGACATTTCAAGCTCTGTACTGCCTGATATTAGGCTGGGGACGTGGAGGGGAAGGGAGTGCTGGTGTGTATCCACCTGGGACAGAGCAAAGGCCAAGAGGCTCTCTGAAGGCCAAAGCTCTCTGGATTTCCTTGCCTGGATGCCTGGCATTTTACCATTTCAAATCAATATTTTTGAATTTGACAGAGGCCTTTTAAAATACAAATGCCTGGGGCTTCTCAGTCCTTGAAGCAGTTAAAGGGTTGCCTTCTGCTCTGGTCATGATGGGGAGTGGGGGGAGTCCTGTGATCTAGCAGACTGGGCTCCCTGCTCAGCAGGGATCCTGCTTCTCCCTCTCCCCACCCTCTGCTCATGCTCTCCCTATCTCTCTCCCTCCTTTAAAAAAAAAAAAAGAAAGAAAGATGGGAATAAGGTGGGTTTTCAGCCTGTCCCAGACCGGTTGGTTTGTTGCTAGTTAGATTACCATTCTTTCCGGGGCGCCTGGGTGGCTCAGTTGGTTAAGCGACTGCCTTAGGCTCAGGTCATGATCCCGGAGACCTGGGATCGAGTCCCACATCAGGCTCCCTGCTTGGCGGGAAGCCTGCTTCTCCCTCTCTCACTCCCCCTGCTGTGTTCCCTCTCTGTCAAATAAATAAAATCTTTAAAAAAAAAAAAAAAAGATTACCATTCTTTCCCTGTTGAGAGCTACAACCAGCCTCCTTTCCTGGTTGAAATAAAGAACTGACCACCAAACCATGCCCCATCCCCCACCGGCTCTCCAGAGGAGATGGGTACAGGACGCTGGCCTCCCTGAGATTGCTGTACCACCTGGGGCCCCGACTACAGCTCCACTTGTCTAAACGCTCATCCATCTCCCAACTATGTGCATTTCCCATTCCAACTTCCAACTTCTTCCCTTATATGTCTCTGTGTGTAAACTTGTTCATTTTTAATGAGCTTAGGGTATTTTTTAAAAAACAAATATCCTTTGAAGGAGTAATAGTTGAGCTACCAATTCCATGTTGGTTTGAATGAACTTTCCAAAACACACTGGACTGTGTCACCTTGGTGGGAAAAAAAAAAAAGAATAAAAAATTAAAAAGTAAAAGCCTTGGTGGGGTAATTTTCCTTGTGGCTTTTAATCCCTTCTCAGTAGGGCTCAGTGTAGCCTTGTAAGTGACTCTCCACTGGTCCCCCTCTCAGGGTGAGCTCCTGTGCATCACCGAACCTCCTGCATCTAGCAGTGTTGACGGATGGAAGCACTCCAGCTATGCCTAGAGCTGTACCAGAAACAGAGACACCTGTGCAAGCCAATACTTGGCAGTCCTTTAAATGAACACATTTTTTTTTAAGATTTTATTTATTTACTTGACAGAGAGAGATCACAAGTAGGCAGAGAGGCAGGCAGGGAGAGAGAGGAGGAAGCAGGTTCCCTGCCGAGCAGAGAGCCAGATGTGGGACTCATCTGAGGACCCTGAGATCATGACCTGATCTGAAGGCAGAGGATTAACCCACTGAGCCACCCAGGCACCCACGAACACATTTTTAAGACATTATTAATTCTATAGGTATTGGGGTTGGAGAAAGAAAGGCAGTGAGAGGGAAAGACAGATTTATGCCACTAGGTCTTTTTTTATTTCATTTGGAAGTGCTGTTTTGGGCATCTGGGTGGTTCAGCTGGGTAAGCATCTGCCTTTATGTCAGGTCATGATCTCGGGGTCCTGGGATGGAGCCCCACTTTCAGGCTCCTTGATCAACAGGGAGACTGCTTCTCCCTCTGCATGCCACTCCCCCTGCTTGTGCTCACTCTCTCTCTGTCAAATAAATACATAAAATCTAAAAAAAAAAAAAAAAGTTCTTTTTTGTCATTGCAGCTGTAGCAAGGGCTCTGTGCGTTTTGCTTATGTGAGAGGTCCAAGTAAGGGCTGTATTTCCAAATCATTCCAGAGATACTACAGAGTACCTCAGAGTCCGGCACTTGTGCTATTTCTTCTGCCTAGAATGACAGTCCTCTTCAGTCCCCAGCTGACCTTTCCTGAATCAGCCCAAATATTATGTCTTTGTGGAAGACTTTCCTCAACAACTACACGTCTGCTGCTTCTCCCCAGTCGAAAATTCCTCTCTCTGTTCCTCTAAGGTAGATTTCTGGGACCTCAGTTTTAACACTCATCATATCCTCTCATAATTTATGCTTGTGCTCCATGCTCAGAATGACTGATGGCTTCTGTGAATCTCAAATAACGGGATTATCCATATTTGTGTCCCTTGAGTTTAATATTCATACTTATTTAATAAGTGCTTGTTAAATGCTTGCATGAACAAATGGAAGGGAGGCAGGAAAGAGGGAGGAAGGGAGGAAAAGAGAGAAGGAGGGAGAAAGCCAGGGAGAGATGGAAGGAGAATGAGGTCATTATCTCCTGTGGCAGGAGCAGGCCTTTGAGGTTGCTGGCATTAGCAGGAAGGAGGGCGGAAGGCAAGACTTCTCAGTGGGCAGGACCACACAGTGCACGGGGTGCCGGGTGGGAAGCCAAGCAGGACAGGCTAGAGCACTTAATATCAGTGACAGAGAAAGGTTACCAGGAGGAGATAAATTTGGTTTCAAAAGCAAGTTTTGCTACTTGACAATTTTGCCTATCATCTGCTCAGCTCAGAAGAAAAATAACAACAAATGCTGAATCCTCAATAGCTGAACAGTGCTGTTAGAGAAAACCACCACAGCTATGGGTATGTTACATAGCAACACCCCATTCCAAGGTTCTTATAGTGTAGAGTCCTGCTTTATTCAAAGCACTGTCTTGGAAAAGAAATAAGCTCTGCATAAATAAAGTGTGTAATTTTGTGAGTTTTAGTAGCATTGAACACTGTTATTCCGACGTAATGTGTTGTCTTAGTTATCTCTTGAATCACATCCTTACCTTCTTTATGCTTGTCACTTCCTTTTTAAAAAAATTATTTATTTACTTGACAGATAGAAACACAGCTAGAGAGGGAACACAAGGAGGGGGAGTGAGAGAGGGAGAAGCAGGCCTCCCTCGGAAGAGGGAGCCCGATGTGGGGCTGGATCCTGGGACTCCGGGATCATGACCTGAGCTAAAGGCAGAGGCTTAACGACTGAGCCACCCAGGCACCTCTATGCCTGTCACTTTTGACAATTAAGAGTACCGAACAGAATATATTAATCGCTCTAGAACCTGTGATCTATAGACTCTTATTTAACCACCATTGCTGATTACTTACCTATAATAGCTCTTGTGAATAAACTCATTTGCTGTCATCTTTTTCTGTTTGATGACTACTGTAAAAAAAAAAAAAAGGCATGCATGCATTTGGTGACAACCTTCAATAAAAACTGATCCACTGATCCATCTAGTTGCTCTGTAGAGTAATAATTATGTGTTTTCTGTTTCTCCGTATTTTTTTAGTGATGTTCCAGGAAAAGGATTCTATAAGTATTAACTAATGAATCAATAAGCATGGGAACCCAGACTGTACACATCATTGTTTTAGAATTTTTGGCCCTTTGGGCCATACAGACCAATTATATTGCCATTATCAATGGAAAGTATGTTGAAAGTAACGAGGGAATAAAGACACTACAGAGCTGACACACTTAAGAAGTAGTCAAAGAGCTAAGTCCTTATACAAATATTTTGGGGGACACCTGGTGACTCAGTGAGTTAACGTCTGATTCTTGCTTTCTTTGGGGGTCATGATCTCAGGGTCACGGGATGGAGCCCAGCTTTGGGCTCCTGGCTCAGAAGGGAGTTGGCCTGAGGATTCTCTCTCCCTCTCTTTCTGTCCCTACCTGCCCCCCTGCTTGCTCTCTCTCTCTCTCTCCAAAATAGATAAATACATTGTCAAAAAAGTATTTTTCAAAATATTAGCTTCCATACGTTGAGAAATATCAGGAATTTGTTTTCTGAGCCTGCAAATTAAAAAATGAAAAGGGTCTTATCTTCGTAAAGCTTTCAGGTTTCAGTATTACAGTCCCTCATTAAGGAAAATTAAAGTAGGAGAACCAAATGATTTTCTAAAGCATTAAAATACACATGCACTGAAAAAATGATTTGTTTCAATGCAAACTTTATATCCTGGTGAATCGTTTCCATTTGAGTGTTTTGATTGCAGTTTCCCCACTATGAGGCATAAATGAGGTTACTGGCTTAGGGGAGTGAGGAGGTAATTAGCCTATCTCCTATCAAGCCATCTGTATTTTCTGTGACTGCAGAAGGTGTAGTACAGAAATTACCTGGAACTGGTTAAACCTCAGAAGTGAGGGAAATTCTGCATTCCAGAGTGATTCTGACAGAGAACGCGATCGCCCTCTGGGTTGCATTTACAAGTACAATTTGGTGACGCAACTCCGGCTGCCTCGCCACCGGCGGGGGGGGGGGGGGGGGGGGGGGTAAGAGAGGAAAGAGGCCGGATTCCTCCGGTAGGAAGACTCTCTGGACCAAAGAAAGAGGCTGGCGACGGGAAGGAAGAACAGATCAAGCATTTGAATAGCGGCCACAGGGCAACCCAAAGCTTGTATAGAGTTAACAGGCGCGCGTCACACCGTTCCCCGCCCCCCTCCCCACACACACGTCTACCTCCCCCTACCCACCGCCGCCGAAAAGTGTGTCACCTTCCTGTTCGGAAGTCTTAGTAGGTTGCTGGGACAGAACAGGGGGCGCCTGCTCCACCCGTCAGGTATCCGGTTGGAAGAAAAGCCAGTCTCAACAATTTGAGTCTCTATGTTAAATGATAAGTTTAGCAGACCGTCCGTCTCCAACTGCTGAACGTTAGGGTAGGGGGAGGAGGGAGAACATCAGACGTTCCTTTTCTGTTCCAACCACAAATCCTACGGTTGTGCCTCTTCTCTATTCCACTTAGAGCCTCTAACTTGAATTCCACGTTCCTCCTGGAATGCATGTGGCAGAGCGTCTTTGAAAATATGAAGGCTCTGCATGTGTTTTGAATTTTTTCTGGGCTGATTTGTGATGATAATCAGTCAAGTTACATTTCTTGTGTGTCTTGCTGGGGGTGTAATAAACTCAGGCCGCTGATGACTGTAATTTTCTGAGTGATGTTGCAATGGAGAGAATAAATGGCCCAGTGTTGAACTTTGCAGCTTGCTCCCTTCCTGTATGTAAATTGCCTTTATATAAAGTGGGGTGCATAACAGAGCAGGACAGCTGCCTCTGACTTCTCTGCTCCCTGTCATCTCAGCTTCCAGCCTTATCAGGCACATAGCAGGGAGGCTATTCCAACCATAACTGAGCTCTTCCTCCAACCTTCAGAAAGGAATCCCCAACCCTCATATCCTAGGCAACCTGAAGAATGAAAGAGGAAGCTATAAAATCCCCTTTGAAAGGTTTGCCTACTTTTATTACTATAATTGGGGAGGAATGGGTAAACGAAGATGCTTTAGAGGATCTGAGGTTCCTTGGCCTGGGGCAGGCCCAGGAAATGGGGACGCAGGGGAGGGTGTCTGATGGAAGGTTTCTCAGTTCATATTTTAAGAACAAACAATCAGAAACATTGGTGCAGGTTGGTGTTTTATGCAGTCTTTGCTACATTTGCTCTCTTTCTTTTTTATTAATTGCAAATAGCCAACAGATAGTACATCATTAGTTTTTGATGTAGTGATCAATGCTTCATGGGTTGCCTATAACACCCAGTGCAAATTTGCTGTCTTAAAAGGGGGCAGAATGGTGGGAGAGCAGGGTCGTGCTGGGCAAGTTGAAATGGAACACGGAGTTTGGAGGGGAGGGACATTGGTAGTAACAAAGTCTTCGTACATGAAAAATCCATGGAAGAAGAAGTAATGGGCCAGTTACTGTGATTTGGAGTTTCCTAAACCTTGCCTGAGTTTGGAGTGTCAATTTCAGACACCTAGAAGTGCTTTTTAAAGAGTGGGTGCTGAGCAACGTTTCCCAGCCACTCTCCAGGAGAGATGATGTGTGTTCCCTTCTCCTAGTCTGGGGCTGTTGCAACTGAGCAAAACCAAGAAGCAGCTGAGGCCACAGATCGTATTAGGGCAAATGAGGTGGTTGTGCCTGCAAAACAAATCCCTGCCCAGGAGGAAAGAAAAACCGCTTCACATGCTATTCATGGTTTGACAGCTGGTATTTCAGAGGATGTCAGACCCAGTATGCAACTCAAAGATGGCAGAGCCCTTGACAGTCAGGGGTCACGGCAGGGCAGCCACGGGAGACAGCACCGGCAAGCGCCAGGTACCAGCCCTGCAAACCTTGGTAACTGGCCGCCGTCTCCTGCTCTGGCCAGTCGCTGTGCTCGTGGCTTCCCCGGCCGGCGCTGGCCCGAGCGCTCCCGCCGCGGTCAGACTGCAGCGCCCAGGCATCTGCCAGCGGCGGGGTTACTGGAAGGCACCGCTCCGCTGCTCTGCCAGCCTCCCTCTCTCCTCCGCTTTCTGGAGCGCAGGCACCGGGCTAATCTTTCACGAGGGCTCGAGTCCCAGTTTATCTGGGAGTTGAGGGAAAAAGCAAGGTGGTTAAATTGTAAGAAGACTCCCGGGTCAGCCCTGAAATAAACCGGAGGTGGGGTAGGGAAGACGAGAACAAACTGAGGGTTTTTGAGACAATGTAACGCGACCTTGCAGTGTTTTCAGGTGGGAGAGCGGGAGAGGGAATCGGGGAGTCGCCGGTGCCCGGGGTCACGCCAGGTCGGCGCCTTGCGCGGAGCCACCACTCCCCGAACTTGCCACTTCCTCACGTGCTCTCGGCGTGGCGGAGATTAAAGATGCAAGGAAAAAAATTACATGCGGAACGGACAGAATGTTCTCAAAGATGGGGGGGGGGGATGTGAAATGCAGATTGTACTTTTTTTCTTTAGTGCGGAGACGAATTTTATTTCCGCCCCCTCCCCTACACATTCCTGACCTCTCCCTCCCCCTTCCCTCTTTCTTTCCTTCCTTCCTCTGCTTCCAAGTTCTGGGATTTTGCAGCCTTGCTTGACTTTGGCCAAAAGCACAAAAAAGGCGTTTTCGGAAGCGGCCCGGCCGTGCACAAGGGCCATTTGTTTGTTTTGGGTCTCGGGGCAGGAAATCTTGCCGGGCCTGAGTCACGGCGGCTCCTTCAAGGAAACGTCAGTGTTCTCCCGTCGCCCTCGCCCGCTGCGCGCCCGGCCGCCGCTGCCCATGGGGGAGATGCAGGGCACGCTGGCCAGGACCCGGCTCGAGTCTCTGCTCCGGCCCCGCCACAAAAAGAGGGCCGAGGCGCAGAAACGCAGTGAGTCCTTCCTGCTGACCGGCCTGGGTAAGCGCCGCGGCCGCCACGAGGGGATTGTACCGCTCCGAAGCTAGTCGTTCGGCTCCCGAGAGAGGGACGGCGCGGGCTGGGGGTGTGTGGGGGGGTGCGCGTTCGCTTGGTGGAGGGACTGAGGCCGGGAGAGAGGGCGGTGGGAGCGGGGGACCCGCGGGGCGTCCCGGACCCACGGTGACCCCGCAGCTGATGGCACGCGGGGCCACCCTTGCCCGACGGACACCTCCAACTGGTGGTGGGCGGGCGCTCCGTAGGGGCTGATGAGGCTGCCGCGGGAGTTAGGGGAGAGGGCCAGCTCCGGGACCGGGAGGGAATCGGCAGTTAGGGTTTGACTAACCAGAGCGGGCACAGAGCCATCGGCTGGCGGAGCACCGGGCGGAAAGCAACCCAAGTGCCGCGACTCTGATTTCCTAGCTGGGCGGAATAAATGAGAAAGGTGGAAAATTACCCCGGACTCTCTCTCCCTCCACCCCCTCCGCCCGCGGTTTCCCTCTTTCCCGCGGGGGAGCGGGGAGAGGCAGATAACAGTCCCACGCCGGGCCTCCAGGGCAGTCCCCGCGCCCCCCCGCCCGCGCCCCCAGGGCTCGCCCTGAGGCCGGGGGCCGAACCGCCCGGCACCTTCCGCCAGGGAGAAGCCTGCCCCGCGGCTCGGCCGCTGGAGGCGGGGATTTGGGCGGAACATGGGCGTGGCCTCTTCCTAATTGTCGCGCGGGCCCCGCCCCTGCGGCGGCTCAGGGCTTATAAAGCGGGCGGCGCGGCGCGCGGTCAGCGTTGGCTGAGCCGGTCTCCCGTCTGTAACGACTCGCTGAGTTCCTGCGGAGATGACGGTGAAAACCGAGGCTGCTAGGGGTACCCTTACTTACTCCAGAATGAGGGGAATGGTAGCAATTCTCATCGGTGAGTGTAGAAATTATACTGAACATCTAGGATACTGAACATTTTTTTAAGGTCGCCCGTCGGACGTTACGAAGACATCCAGAAGTTTATTTATTTCTCCTCTTAATTCACAGCTTTCATGAAACAGAGAAGGATGGGCCTGAACGACTTTATTCAGAAGATTGCCAATAACTCCTATGCATGCAAACAGTAAGTTTTGGGGAAGATTGGGAGAATAAAAATTAGTAGTTTCAGTTTACCAGCAGTAAAGACACATTCTCATCAGAGGGTTGATCAGAAAGCTGAAACCTTCCCCACGGGTGGGAACACTTTTTTCTTTTAAGTTCCAACTGAAAACATTTTAAACAAAGTTTGTGTGCTGATTTGACCTGTCCTAGAGCTGTAAGATAAAATTTTCATGTTGGCCTAATTCACCCCCTGTTAACATGAAGAACAACCCTCATTCCTATATTTAACTGGGTTTAGTATTTTCTTTAACTGAGTTACTTCTTTCGGTGTTTTTAGTTGAAACACCCCAAAGTGTCCGGGGCAAAAGTTGAGTCAGAAACTTACTACTGGTGTTGGTGTGCCCCCTTGTGTCAACTTAAGTAGGTTCTAAGTTGTTCCTTTCTCTGCAGCCCTGAAGTTCAGTCCATTTTGAAAATCTCCCAACCTCAGGAGCCTGAGCTTATGAATGCCAATCCTTCTCCTCCAGTAAGTATTCTCTCTTTGTGATGCTTCTGTAGAAGAATCTTGTAAATGAGTCAGTTAGTATTCCTACATCCATGGATTACAATAGCATTTCGAGAAATTAGTATCAAGGCAGGAATGCCTAGTTAATAGCATAACAAGTGACATAAGCACTTACTTAACTATTGAGTCAATGAAGTATTTTAAAAGGCCTATTGCCTAAAAGTTTTATCTGGTTACAACACAATTGTGTACAATTTCCATACTCCCATATGAAATATTAATGTGTATGGATGAAAAGTAATTTTGGTTGTGTCTATGATGTGTGGTGGTGACTTGCCTCACTCATTTGCAGATGGAGCATCTTTTACATTGCCTGTCCTTTATCGTTGTCTTCCTTTGAAGCAAGGATATTAAAAGAAAACATTTTCTTTTCCAGCCAAGTCCTTCTCAGCAAATCAACCTTGGCCCATCATCCAATCCTCACGCTAAGCCATCTGACTTTCACTTCTTGAAAGTGATTGGGAAAGGCAGTTTTGGGAAGGTAATTTCAGATCTGAAGACGTCATAATTTGTAGTTCTCGTGCATTCATTTTACATTCTCCCTGGGCATAGATAGCAAAATGATTTTTCTTACTGAAATTCCAGGTTCTTCTAGCAAGACACAAAGCAGAAGAAGCGTTCTATGCAGTCAAAGTTTTACAGAAGAAAGCCATCCTGAAAAAGAAGGAGGTATGAAATGCACTTGATGGGTTAGAGGCAGAAATAGACATTCATTGAATGGTTTTACCTTGGAATTTTGGTATCAAGTTGAAATTTGCCGCTAAATCTTAATTGTCCTTTTTCTAGGAAAAGCATATTATGTCGGAACGGAATGTTCTACTGAAGAATGTGAAACACCCTTTCCTGGTGGGCCTTCACTTCTCTTTCCAGACTGCTGACAAATTGTACTTCGTCCTCGACTACATTAACGGCGGAGAGGTAAATGGCAGGAATGTGAGCTAACCTTTGGGTGTCTGGACATGGCATTCTTGGTTTAAGTTTGAGAGGAAAGTTTCTCAATGATATTTGGGGAGGGGGGGGGAAGTTACCAGAATTAGCCTTTCCTTCAATCCGAAGGTTGCAAATAGTTAACAGACTATTAAGGCCACTTCCTGCAATTGTCCCCTTTAGCTGTATATGTGGAGAGTAATTAAATGCATTGTTATCAAGCTTTGGCAACCCAGCCTAACTTTGTTCTGTCTCCTCCAGCTGTTCTACCATCTCCAGAGGGAGCGCTGCTTCCTGGAACCACGGGCTCGCTTCTATGCTGCAGAAATAGCCAGTGCCTTGGGTTACCTGCACTCTCTGAACATTGTTTATAGGTAAGCTGGAGAGCTTTCAAGGTTACCTTCCTGGGTAGAAAGGAGATGGAGCCCTAGCCCTTGATGGAGTCTTAAAATAATTTGTATTTATGTACAGCTTGGTCACCTAAAACCGGATCCCCCAGCATGTGAGCTGCTTTGACTCCATGCCACCGGGGAACTCGCCAGCTAGCATTGTGCCTAATCCAGAATAGATTGGCAGAACAAGGACTCCCTTTTTTATCCACTATACAGTTACAGTGAATTGAAAATGCTTCTAATACCCCAAACTCTTATTTTCACAGAGGCATTCTTATGAAGTGAAATTAACTTATACAACCTTTTTTTTTTTTTTCCAGAGACTTAAAACCAGAAAATATTCTGCTGGATTCACAGGGACACATTGTCCTTACTGACTTTGGGCTCTGCAAGGAGAATATCGAGCACAATGGCACGACGTCTACCTTCTGTGGCACGCCCGAGGTAGGAGTACTCTCCATTTGGTGCCCAATCTGCCCCTTCCTGGGAGAGCTAAGTGCAAAAATACTTAAACTACCAGAAGGGTGGATTGTTCTCGGAGGTTTCTCAGTCTGACTGACGGCAAGGAAAATACCTTTGATGTTTGATGCAGCATGAGAAATCCCAAGGCCTCATGTTGCTTTCATTAAGACCAGTTGTTTGCAAAAGCCATGTCATAATAGGTAGTAAATTCTCAAGTCAGCGATCTGTTGGGTGCCAAGTCGCTTCCTAAATACCCGTACATATACCTGGCCAGTCAACTCCCAAGTTTAGCAGTTTTATTGGGAAGTAATGTAAAGAAATGTATCGTGCAAGTGGACCCAGGGTTTCAGCCCTTTCCAAGTGCATGCCTAATGGTGGGATTGCCCAGTTTCACAGACTTTTAAACTCTGTGTCCTGCTTCGTGTTTCAGTATCTCGCACCTGAGGTGCTCCATAAGCAGCCTTATGACAGGACGGTGGACTGGTGGTGCCTGGGGGCAGTGCTGTATGAGATGCTGTATGGCCTGGTGAGTAGCCCATTGAGAGCCATAGACTCTTGCCCCTGGTTTCACCCTAGAATGTGGTCTTCTTAAAATCCAGACTTAATTGGACGCATAAGCCACATTGCAGAACTGGTCATTGTGTTTTGCCTCTTTATCCATAAGCTCATCAGATGCTTATAAGAGCGGCCCACTGGTTATTTTATAAGTGTTTTAGAGCAATCTATTAGTGAATTTTTCTCTTGTGAATTCACATTTGACTAGATATGACCCCCTTAACCATGTAAGGAAAAATGTGGATTGTTAGTATCAACTCCCTGATAAGGGGCGGAATGTAATTTCAAAACCCAGGGCAGAGAAAACCTATTAGGGGAAAGATTTTGTCAGATCTAGCTTAATCTAGTTGACTTTTTCTCTGTTGGTGTGTATGCTAACCTTCCAACTGAACATTAATCCCCTCTTCTTTCAGCCTCCTTTCTACAGCCGGAACACAGCTGAGATGTACGACAACATTCTGAACAAGCCCCTTCAGCTGAAGCCAAATATTACCAACTCCGCCCGACACCTCCTAGAGGGCCTTCTGCAGAAGGACAGGATAAAGCGGCTGGGCGCCAAGGATGACTTTGTGAGTAACTATTTCCTGTTCTCCTGGGCTCCCTGGGGAGCTCCCTGGACCCCACTGACCTTCCTGAATTCCACCTGTCTAAATTCATCTCCTGTTTCTTCTTGACAGATGGAGATTAAGAATCATGTCTTCTTCTCCCTAATTAACTGGGACGATCTCATTAATAAGAAGATTACTCCCCCTTTTAACCCAAATGTGGTGAGTATCTCTTCTAAGTATAGGAGCGTCCAAAGCGCACTTCTTGAAATCAGAGTTGGTCGTGGTGGTGGAGGGGAGGACCCTCGAGGAATGCATTAGCAGATCTTTTATTCACAAACAATTATTTTACCTAGATAAAAAGTAGAATTTTTGTCCCAACCAAGCTAGCCTAACCTTTCCACCCATTCATCGATTAAAGTACCAGAGGATAAAAAGTGAATACTATCCTCGTTATTTAAACTTTGTTTGGCCTGTGGGTTTTGTGCCTGAACTGGAGGGTCATCATGGGAATTTCCATATAGTACCCCAAAGACTTGAGCTCCAGTATTTAAAGCCCAAAATGAGGATTTCTCTGTCCTGCCTGCACACTGAATTCTCAACACTGTGTGTCTTTTTTTTTTCCTTCCCACTGTAGAGTGGACCTAGCGACCTGCGGCACTTCGATCCCGAGTTCACCGAAGAGCCAGTCCCCAACTCCATCGGCAGGTCCCCCGATAGCATCCTTCTCACAGCCAGCGTCAAGGAAGCGGCCGAGGCCTTCCTAGGCTTCTCCTATGCACCTCCCATGGACTCTTTCCTCTGAAGAGTCCTCGGGTTGGTCATGAAGGATTTTGTGTGTGTTCGTAAGCATTTTTAGTTAGCCTCGTGGTGGAGCTGCCAGCTGACAGGACATCTTAAATGGGAATTTGCACATCTCTGGAAGCTTGCACATCTTGGCAATCTTATTGCACACTGTTTGCTGGAAGCTTTTCGAAGAGCACATCCTCCTCTCAATGAGCTCATGAGGTTTTCATTTTTCTTCTTCCAACATGGTGCTATCTCTGAGCGTGGCGTGCCGCCGTAGACAGATGCAGTAGTCTTAGACGCGGTTCTGAGAAGGGTTTTCAGAATTTCTGTCTGGGCCATGATAATGAATCTTATGAAATGTGCCTTTTCTGATGAGATCGTGTTAGCTCCAAAGCTTTTCCTCTTGCCGAGTGTTTCAGTTCTTTATTTTTCCTTGTGGATTTCCTGTGTGAACAGTGGTATGAGTGTGGTATGCTTGATCCCAGATGGATTTCGTTCTAAGCATCAATGTGACACTTGCAGGATACTACAATGTGGGACATTGTTTGTTTCTTCCATATTTGGAAGATAAATTTACGTGTAGACCGTTTTTGTTTTGTTTTTTGTTTTGTTTTTTGGGGATTTTTTTTGTAAGATACAGTTAATAACTAAAATTTATTGAAAATGGTCTTGCAATGACTTGTATCCAGATGCTTAAAGAAAGCATTGCTGCTACAAATATTTCTATTTTTAGAAAGGGTTTTTATGGACCAATGCCCCAGTTGTCGGTCAAGCCTGGTATTTTCATTGTTTAAAATGTCACCTGTAAAATGGGCATTATTTATGTTTTTCTTTTTTTTTTGCATTCCTGATAATTGTATGTATTGTATAAAGAATGTCTGTACATTGGGTTATAACACTAGTATATTTAAACTTACAGGCTTATTTGTAATGTAAACCACCATTTTAATGTACTGTAATTAACATGGTTATAATATGTACAATTCTTCCCCATCCCCCCACCACACAACTTTTCTTGTGTGTGATAAACCAACTTTGGTTTGCAATAAAACCTTGAAAAATATTTACATAAATTGTGTCATGTGTGTTATTTTGTATATCTCGGTTCAGATGGGGTGGGGAGGCAGGGTAATCATGGGTCCATTTAAACTTTATAAACCTGGGAAATGGAGCTATACTTTGCTGCTCTGCGGTTGGATTTCAAAGTAGCTGCTTCAGACCTCCAGGGGGAGTAGAGAGAGGTCTTAACAGCTAGTTTATCTTCAGGGTCTTAGCAGTATTTTATGATGTCGGTCATTCACGGGTCCATCCATCCAAACACTTTTCAATGTACAAATCTGTTTCACAAGGACAGTCATGAAGCCGTGTTCCCTGTATTTACTTCCTAGCCTCTGAAGTTGGCTGTTGGTCCTGACATTTGGCTTGCCTGAAGTAACAGGTTATTCCTTCAGCAAGTAATTTGGGCCTCTGGGCCAATCCCTGCTCGGAGTGCTGGGGATACAGCAGTGAGTAAAGCCAACAGATCTCTGCCCTCAAGGAACCTAATGGAAAAGGCAAACTTCTTCGATAAAGTTTGTTAAGATGGAAGTCAAGGTACTAGTCTGTAAGCAGGATGCTGCTGAAGAAAGTGGGATGTTTATCGTAAGGGAGACTTCAGCTTTCTGAGAGCACGCAGGGCTGAAGGGAGTTGGGGGCCAGCTTAGAAAAGGACCCCCCCCCAAAGAGCCAGTCCCTGGCTTAGACCAGAAGCCTCTGGAAGCAGCCTGCTGACTCTGGGTCTGAGGTGCAGAGGGTGCTTGTGGGACCCATCCCAGTGGAGTATCTACTGAGGAAGGGAAGAAATTAAGATATTAAGAGATCGTCATTTTCAGTCTAAATTGTTTGTACTTCTTCACTTTTCTAGGCTTTTCACACAAATTCCTGGCAAATAGGGAG